>JAAIIK010000443.1:329281-346899 GCA_014706435.1 Silurus glanis
ATATATATATATATACACACACACACACACACTGTTTTGCCTTGGTGACTATCTGAGTTTTTTATAATTCATCCCCAACTCATGTAATCATCTAAACCAGTGGTCCACAACCCCTGGGCCGCGGACCGGCACCGGTCCGTGGGTCAATTGGTACCGGGCCGCACAGAAAGAATACAAAACATTTTCTGTTTTATTTATTATTTCATTCTGAACGATGTTTTATTTTGGAAAATTACCGGATTCTCTCCACCACATCTGTCTATGACTCACTCTTGATGCATGTCATGATGCCTCGGCTACATGTCTTACCTCCATCCTGTACCTTCTTAAAGGAGCTGCTCCGGCCGCTAACACATAATACATTACCGCTAAATTCAAACCCCCGAGCGAGCAAAATGAACAAAAACAACACAGTGGATTCACGTTTATTATTATATTTAGAAAATACCAGTTTTTATGGTCGTATCATTTTATTTTGTTGTATTTATCCGCCACACCTTAAAGGCCGGTCCGTGAAAATATTGTCTGACATTAAACCGGTCCATGAAAATATTGAACGACATTAGTACGTACCTCAGTTTGTGTCTCGGTTCGGTTCAATTTGCTTGTCTGTTATTTTTATTAACAGTTAACCGATTCAATTTTAAATCTTAAATTTTAAAACTTTAAATTCATTTTAATATATATATATAAAAAAAAAAATTGTTTACACTTGTTAGACCCTATTTAGGTAATACAGATTGTGTGTGTGAGATTTTGAATTTAATTTCATTTTATAAAGATATGTTCTATATAACTGTTTGACTTATTTCAACATACTTAAACAAATTATCATTATTTAAGAAACACGAGATTTTTTTAGATTTGTTTATTTAGAAATTAATTTGTTCCTTACATCATTCATTCATTCTTTTTCTCAATATGCAGAACTGTCAGGATTTTCTCCATTTAAGAGAAAATCTTAAAACTGTAAATAAAGTGCAAAATAATCCATATCGCTAGAGTGTCGTAAAAACGTTGGCGGCGACGGGACGATTTCTAACAGTACAAATCGTGTTTCCGGTACAGATCCAGGAGCCACTGTGACGCAGAGTACGAGATGGTGCACCACTTAATATGTTCCTGAGGGAACGCCGATTTTAACTATGTTCCACACATAAAACGTGGATTGCGCTGGGTACACGTGCTGAAAGTCGTGCACTAAGACGGTTCGGTATAAAAATACGACAACATTTATACTGTTACTATTAGTTTAGCATTTTTAATAGTGTATAGTAAATTTGATCAGGATAAATGAAGCAGTCAGTGTTTTTTTTTTTTTTTTTTTTTTTTTTTTTTTGTTTGGTTTTTTTCTTCTAAAAACCAAATCTAATTCTTAAACCTCAGAAGATGCAGGTCTGAGATGATTAATAATCTCTTATACTAAACCTCACAGTAGTTTCAACACTGCTGGAAGAAGTTGTTTGTGTAGCCATTGTGTGTTTAGTTGGATTTGTGTCTGCACTCATTCTCCTTTCAGATTCTCGAAATCGGCTGAAACGTGTACAATCCGACTTTAAACCCTGCTCTGATCTGAGTTCAGTTATTATTCCTGAACCTCAAATTAAAGCATGACCTAAAGAGAGAGAGCATTTGGGGATTTTGAAGTGTGTGTGTTGTCCAGAATGCTTATTTCTCAGGATTTTATGCTGCCTTATGCTAAAAATCTTGTGTTTAAGAAAAAGAAATTTCCTGCAGACTAATACTCCAGCAGTCTTAAGTACAGAACGTAACGTTTCAATCGGCAGATTTACAGTGGAGGACAAAAAAAAAAAAAAAAAAACAGCTGCATGTCCAGATTTTGGAACTGATTCTTAAATATGGGAGTGTAACATGGACCAAAGTTCTGTATCCAAGTCCGATTTGATCATATCTAATTCAGATCAGCTTTTTAAAAAAATTTATTACAAATACTGAACTGAGAACATTTTTTTGTGCACTCTGTTGCTCATGGCCTGGATTGTACAAGAAAATACCTTTAGATTTATGTCCGGGGCAATTTAATGCTGTGGTTCTTTTCTCACCTTATTCCAAAGCTTGTCTATTGGATTAAGAGCCAGTGACTGAAAAGCTTCTGAAGGATATTGAACTCCTTGTCATGTTCATGAAACCAGTTTGTGGTAAATCTTATTTTAGTCATGTCCACACTAATATGTCTTCATTGTGGATGAAGGAAAAAAAAAGGAGGAGGCTTTCGAAGACTATGACTCATTGAAGTCCTCGTTATGAATTTTCAAAGAGCCAGAAAGTAAATAAACGGCAGGTGGAAACGCAGTTTTCAACGCAGTTATCTGGATTAGTAGAGATGTTGCCTTTTTTACATTATTATGCTGGAAGTAACCACTAGAAGATGGTAAATTGTGAACATGAAGGGATGTATATTGTCAGCAATAATAATCACATAAGCTGTTTCTTTTGAAAATATTCCCCACACCACTATAAATCCCCCACCAGTCTGTAGTGTTAATGGATAGTGTCCATGGATTCATGCTGTTGGTGCCCGGTTTTGACTTTACTATCAGTAATTATATCCTCAGCAGACATTGATATTTGTTATTCCGGTATTCATCTGTCCAGTATTGCTGAGCCCGTGCCCATTTTCAGTTCATGATTAATGGAAGTGAACGTTGCTGTTGAAGCCAATTCGCATCACTTTGATGTGCTTTCACTGATGCGTCTCTGCTCGCCGTAATTGTAATCGTTTCTGTCTGCTGAACTGGATGTGTGTTTTTGTACCATTTTGTGCAAACTCAAGACATTGTGTGTGTGAAAATCATGTCTGGTCAGCAGGCCTTGAAATACTCAAATGAAACCGTCAACATGCAGGTTTGTGGAAATTTGTGCATTAACAGCTTGGCTTGACACTTCAGTACAAACTAGATTTTTCTGGAAAATGCATCTCTTTGTCATTCACACGAATTCTGCGACATGGATTTTTTATATTTTTATTTTTGGACCCGATCAGTGCTTCCTCAGCTCTGCCCACACCTGATCCAGTCAGTGGAAGTGAAATTGATACCAACTCTGTTTAGAGGCAGAGTGAAAATTCTGGTCTCACATTTCTTCTGTAGCACCTCAACGTACACTTCCCCCACTAGTGTCTCTCACACAGACATCCAGACACAACAACGCTCCATGGTCCTAAAGCTAGATGAGTTTTCAGTATGAGGGATATTCACTTCCTGGCCACTATATCAGTGGTGAAAACACTCTTGAATTCAGACTGAGAAGAACATTATTGCACGGCACACTCATTCTAGAGTAGTGAGCTTGTGTGCTCCAGGGGTGACTCCTGAATAGTCAAAGATTTGATGCTTTTGTTAGGAGGAGCTCAATTCAACCACCAATTTTGCAGGCGGGTTATGTAATGAGGATCGTGCCATTTTGGTTATATGGGGGTCAATCAATGATTTTATGCCAAAAATCAAATATACAGCCAGTTATGATAATACTGTAAAAATAATGTGAAAAGAAAGAAGCTTGTAATAAAATATCCAACCAATCCAATAAAAATCCAAAGTTTCACTTTCCGTGATCCGCGACCAACTGAGGAGCATTTTAGCGGCAGTGATTTAAATACTCAACAGTGTCTGGGCGATTCTGTAAATATATATTGTGTTAAAATTTTATTCTGTAAATTTATATTTTTATTGTTTTTTGGCACACCGATGTTGCGCTGTACTGTTGTGCTGTACTGCCGATTTCATTTGACTTGCTGATGTGCGAAATGCAAATCCGTCTGCAGTGTGGCCTTTTGGCACTTATTTATTTTATTTTTAGGTTTATTGATCCAAAACGATTTTCAACATTTTGTTGTTCCTGTTCATTGTGACTTGTTATGAGAAATCGTTTTGCGAATGTTTTCCGCATCGCCTTTCATTTAAACTTTTAAAAGATAAAAAGGTCGTTTTGGTCGCTTTATTAGAATGCTGAAGCCGACAGAGGTGAAAGACGGGTGGAAAGTAATGAATTACATTTACTCGTGTTACTGGTATTTAGGGTTTTTTTGTGTGTGTAAAGGTCTAAGGTAGTTTTAAACTGGAGATCTTTTTATTTTTTTGCTCCGAAAGTGCATAACTCGCCACATTAGACTCGAATCATGGACTGTAGAGTTTTTTTCTTAATAATAAGTAATTTTTTAAGTAGTTATAGATTTATATCTCCTTTTCCTTCTTGAACTACACCAGAAACCCTCACCCCACCCCTCGCTGTAAAAAAAACTAAACAAAAAAAAAAAAAAAACAATGTACTGAGTAAAATTTGAATGAGCTCCTTTTTACTTTTACTTGATTAGATTTTTAGAACAGGAAGTCCAGTTAAGAAGCTTTTATTGTTATTTCAACCATTTATAACTGACACAGTACGCCGCCAGTAAACCTATTGTGAATTGTACAGTAGTGTGTAAAAGAGGAGTGTACTTGTAAATAAACACAAAACGTAAACACAATGTTGTGACAAACCGCAATAGCGGCAGTCAAATGGATGTGCAACAAAAGAGCATGTAAACAGTTATATAATAATAAAATAATATGGGTGGTACTGAAGACATGTATGTGTGAAATGAGTAAGAGTGTGTTTGAGTTCAGATTTGTAGCAGTTCAGTAACACACAGTTGAGTGAGTGTGTGCATGTGAGGTTCAGTTCAGTTCTGTGTGTTGACAAACCTGTTGGCTTGAGGGGGAAAAAAACTATTGCACAGTCTGGATGTGAGGCCTGAATGTTTTGGAACCTCTTTCCTGATGGTAGGAGAGTAAAGTAAGTGTGTGTGTGTGTGTGTGAGGGGTGTGTGGAGTCGTCCACAATGTCATTGGGATTGCGGAGGCAGTGTGAGGTGTAAATGTTCGTGATAGAGGGGAGAGAGACTCCGATGATCTTCTCAGCTGTCCTCACTATCCTCTGTTGGGTTTTTTCAATCCGAGACAGTGAAGTTCCCAAACCAGGCAGTGATGCAGCTGCTCAGGATGCTCTCAAAGGTCCCTCTGTAGAACGTGGTCAGGATGGGGGGAGAGAGATGGGCTTTCCTCATTCATCTCAGGAAATAGAGGCACTGCTGGGCTTTCTTGGTGTTGGATCTGGTGTTGAGTGAAGTGAAGTTATCCGCCAGATGAGCACCAAGGAATTTGGTGTTCTTGATGATCTCCACAGAGGATCCATCAATGATCAGTGGAGAATGGCTGCTCTGTGCTCTCCTAAAAACAACAATCATCTGTTTGGGTTTTGTCCACGTTCAAAGATGGGTTGTTGGCTTTACACCAGGCTGTTAACTGTTTCACCTCCTCTCTGTCTGCTGACTCGTTGTTCTTGCTGATGAGACCCACACCGGTCGTGTCATCGGCGAACTTGTTGTGGGTCAGCAAAGTGAACAGCAGTGGGCTAAGCACGCAGCCCTGAGGAGCCCCAGTACTCAGTGTGGTGGTGCTGGTGATGCTGTTCCCGATCCGGACTGACTAAGGTCTCCCAGTCAGAAAGTCCAAGATCCAGTTGCAGAGGGAAGTGTTCAGGCCCAGTAAGCTCAGCTTCTCTATCAGGTGCTGAGGGATGATTGTGTTGAATGCTGAACTGAAGTCTATGAACAGCATCTGTACATCTGTGCAACTTTACTTGTACATAAGTAATTATTTCTGATAACGATTTCTTGTGTAATTCGAATACAAAAAGCTTCCAGACAAATTATTTGCCTCACAGCTCCGTTTGGTCCATTTAACTACACACTGAGTACTGTGTTTCCCTACGGACCATTAGTACTGATGCACCACCCGCTACAGTCTGGGCCGCTCTGGGGTCTCATTAATAAACGTGGCAAAAGATGTGTGCTCTCTGTCTCCATGTTCCCCTTCTGGCCTTCATGTGTTTCCACGTTGTGCGTATGCAGGGCTCAGGATTTACTTACAAATGTGCACTTTTGTACGCATGTTTTCAGCCTCATTTTGTGCGTAGGCCACGTTTATAAATGAGACCCCTGGACAGGTGACACAGAAGACGCTGCAGAATAAAAAAAAAAAACCGGAGAGAAAACAGTGAGTTCCGAGATGATGATTCAGGCCAAAGAACACAATAGAAAGTTTCCAAAGTTTGGGATCAATTCATACTAAATCAAAGAAAACACTGTCCAGTGCGTTTACCATTTTTAAAGTAAATTTAAATAGATTTTAATTTTATTTATGATTTTTTTTTTTTTTATTTAGATATTTGTATTTGCATTTTGATGCAATATGCCAATGAAATGGTCTTTTATGGGTTTACTTTTCACAGATATTCTTCTAATTTCAGCAATAACAATCTTCATTTTTCTAAAAAAAAAAGATTGTTATTGCTGAAATTAGAAGAATATCTGTAGCAATTCATTAAATTGCTATTAAATGAAGAAAAATTGTTTCTTAGAATAATTGATTACTAAAATAATCGATAGCTGCAGCCGTAGAATTAACTACTTTTACTTGAGTAGAATATTTTACACATATATACTGCATATAGTTTATACAGTACCATACTATTAATTGCTCTGTTTTGCTTTTGTTCTGTAATTTGTTTAATTATTAACAATACGGTATACTACCCCATACTGATGGTTCCCTGGTGGTCTATGGTTAGGATGCGGCGCTCTCACCGCTGCGGCCCGGGTTCGATCCCCGGTCAGGGAACCAACCCCAGCCACTTTCAGTGCCGGTCCCAAGCCCGGATAAATTGAGGAGGGTTGCCTTAGGAAGGGCATCCAGCGTATAAACATGTGCCAAATCAAACATGCGGAGGATCCGCTGTGGCGACCCCTAATGGGAGAAGCCGAAAGAAAGTTTTACTTGAGTAGAATATTTTATTACTCTTTCCGCCTCTGATGAAAGAAAAAAGTTGACTACCTCGTGTACCTTGTTTTCCAACAGGAGTTCTGTTTCATCACATCTGATGCTTTATTTTTTTTTTTTTATTATTATTATTTTTTTTTTTTAAGCATAATTGTAAAGAAGGGTCTGGCAATTTTCTTGTTCACCTCTTTGAACAAATTTAATTTCATCTGTCAGAACTGCTACTCACTGGAAATTTTTACTTTTAGTTTTTGCTTTATTCTGCGTAAACTTTATGAAAAACATTAAACCAGCCCCTCTCCAATAACAACTATACAACATTCAGAGTAGCTCAGATATGTTTTGCGCTCTCATGTTCGATGTGAACATCAACCGAAGCTCTTCACCTGCATCTACATGATTTGATGAATGTGATTGGCTGGATTGATATTTGCATAAATGAGCAGCTGTACAGGTTTTCCTAGTGAAGGGGCCGGTAATTGTGGCCTCACAAGTAAACGATTTAGTTACAATTTCTAACGGCTTAAAATGTATCTAGATTTTAAAACAAATAATTTTTTTAAATATATTTTTTTATTTTTATTTTTTTACAGACTTCCTACAAATAAACTAACTTTTTAACTGGGGACAATCATAGAACTTGCTGATGCAGCATATTTTGTGTTAAACTATAATCTTGCATATAGTAAAAAAAAAATACAAACGGTGAATGTACCAAATAGACATGTTTGCTGCTGTTTTTATTTATTTATTTATTATAATTTTTTTTATAGACTGGCTTCACCTTCCTGTAAAATTCATTTATTTATTTATTTATTTTTGCGTTATGTTCTTTCTCAGTTGGTGGTGAAAACGTATATGGATATGGACCAGGACTCTGAGGAGGAGAAGCAGCAGTACCTGGCTCTCGCGCTACACCTGGCCTCAGAGTTCTTCCTGCGGAACCCCAATAAAGATGTTCGGCTGCTTGTGGCCTGCTGCCTTGCAGATATCTTCAGGATCTATGCCCCTGAAGCCCCATACACCTCTCACGATAAACTCAAGGTGCCTGTACACACTAGTATCTTAAAACTTAGTCATGTGACGTAATCAGTTATACAATATGGCTTTAATTTCTTTTCCATGACTAAAATCTTGACATATTGTACACATTTATACTGTAGATATTCACAGTACTGGTTGTTTATTTTGCTGCTTGTTTGTGTAGGAAATCTTTTTGTTCATCACACGTCAGTTAAAAGGATTGGAGGACACAAAGAGCCCCCAGTTCAACAGATATTTCTACCTACTGGAGGTGAAGTTTTTATTTGATCCAACCAGTCATGTAACTTTTTTAATTTGCATGTCATTGTGTTCATAAGTAGGAACACCCCTGATGTTTTATGATTTTAAAACAACTTAATTTTTTTTTTACATTTTTGCAGAATCTGGCATGGGTGAAGTCATATAATATATGCTTCGAGCTGGAGGACTGTAATGAGATCTTTATTCAGCTCTTCAAAACCCTCTTCTCCGTTATCAAGTAGGTCCACTTTATACTATTTTTTTTAAATATGCATTCATATCAGTGGTGGATGAATCATACATTTAAGCGAGAGCTCTAGTGTGCTGCTCGGATATTTCCCCCAAAACAGCTTTTCAGAGATAAAAGGTTAACTTTGAATTTATCTCCTATAAGTCAGTGGCAAGGAAAACTCCCTGAGATGGTATGTGGAGGAAACCTTGAGTGGAAATTATCCTCATCTGGGTGGCATCGGATTTCCATTCGTACTTCATTCCTCATACCAACGATATGTTTTTGGGTGTGCAGAAGTCATTAACATTGTTGACTTGGGCTGCTTACCTTCGCATATTGTCCTTTTAATTGCTTTGTTTCAAAAATACATTTCCAGGTGATGTAATGTTATGGTACATTATTGCTGAAATTGCATTAATTCAGCAGGGAATAATGTTTACTGTAGTGGTTCCTGTTTTAAAATCTCAAGTTATACGACCTACAAATCTGAATTTCTGATTTCTAAATGACTGGATTTTATATGAGGTTTTGACTTTGAACAACATGCACATTAATGTTAATAAATAAATAAAAAAGTAAAAATATAGCCCAGTAAAACCAGACAGCGATGCTAAATGGTCATGGAGTGTATTCCAATAGTGATCACACATCGAGCTCATTTTCTGTCTGTGATGCTACTTTTTTTTTGTCCTTTTTTTCAGTAACAGCCATAACCAGAAGGTGCAAATGCACATGCTTGACCTGATGAGCTCCATCATAATGGAGGGTGATGGAGTAACCCAAGAGCTGCTGGACACCATCCTTATAAATCTCATCCCTGCACACAAAGTATGGGTTTTCTCAAACTAGTTTATGAATTGATACATACTTGTAAAAAATAAGTGGATATATTATCTGTTAGCTGCTTGCGTTTATGGCCATACGCTCTAGATTTCTGCTCGAATTTCTCCCTGTAGTTTAATGATCATGTTCAAAAAGGACAGATGACTAGTGTATATAATTTGTATAGACAATCAGGTTGTAATGGGATCTTTCTGTTGGTGTAGAACCTGAATAAACAAGCATATGACCTGGCCAAGATGTTGCTGAAGAGGACCGTACAGACCATTGAAACATGCATTGCCTCAGTAAGTGCTTTATCTGCATGGGAGTGTGTCTAAAACCCATCATATTTCCTGATGTTTTGTTTAACTTGTGCTGTTGTATCTATCAGTTCTTTAATCAGGTGTTGGTGATGGGTAAGTCCTCTGTGAGCGATCTGTCGGAACACGTGTTTGACCTCATACAGGAGCTGTTTGCCATCGATCCACTGTTGCTCGTGTCCGTCATGCCACAACTCGAGTTTAAGTTGAAGGTGAGGGTGCACACATTTAAGCACACACACTGAAATCCTGCACGTGGAAAAGACCCGAGTGATAAAGGAAGAAAATTGAATTCTCTTTACTCCGTCTTATCAGCGCTGTGTTCGCATTAATGGCATAACCGCCACTACATGGCAAATAGACACACAGTATCTCGCAAAAGTGAGTACACGCCTCAAATTTCAGCAACCATTTTATTTCCTCTCAAGGGCCGATACTATAGAAATTAAACTTGGATATCTTTTAGTCAACGTGCAGCTTTTATAGCAGTGCAGATTTACTGTCTGATACTATTTACTGATAACAGCTGTACGTGGTGTAATCATACAAATCCGTCAAACACGTCCTATTCATCGTGTTCATGTTTTTGAACATTTTTCATTCTGCAGCGTCTCCTGTGATACCTGTCCAGAGCGTTCCAGAGTTTAGCGGGTGGTGCGTCAGTAGTAATGGTCCGTGGGAAACACGGTGCTCTGTGTGTAGTTAAATGGACTAAACAATTTTTTGCAATCACGTTACTTGAGTTACTCGAGGAACATGTATTTTGACATTCTGAAGCAGAACATGATGCCCTCCCGTCAGATACCGGCAGCTTTCCAACATAATAACGACCTCAAACAAGGTGAAGGTGATTGAGTGATTGGTGATTGAGTGGCCAAGTATGTCTCCAGACCTGAAAGCTATTGAGCACATGTGGGGCATCCTCAAGGCGGGAGGTGGAGAAGCACCATGTGTCTAAAATCCAGCAGCTCTGTTATGTCATTAAGTAGGAGTAGAAGAGGATCCCAGCAACAACCTGTGCAGTTCTGGTGAATTCCATGCCCAGGAGGATTAAGGCAGTGCTACGTAACAGTGCTCACACACAATATTCACACTTTGAACACAGTTTTGACATGTTCACTGAGGGTGCACTCACTTTTAACATGTTCATTAAAGGCTGTACATCTGTACTGATATACAAGCTGCATATTTACTACTCTGAAATATATCCAAGTTTCATTTCTATAGTATTGTCCCTTCAGAAGATACACTACAATGCTTGCTGAAATGTGAGGGGTGCATAAACAAAAATAAATAACAATTTGATCAAACAAATGTATCTACACTGGGTTAAAATAAAATCCCACCACAACCACACAAAATCACACAAGACGACATGAAATTAGTCAACAAAGGTCCACAGAAAATGTTGAACACATTATTCTTTTTTCCTTTCTCAGTCTTTGTCTGAGGAATCATGGGAGTGATGGGATGAGGTGCATTATTTGACCTAAACGCTGAATATCTGAGCTCCAAAATGAAATTTGAACAGTGTATATGTACACAAAAGATACTTTTATTCAACTCGCATATTTCAGATTGTTTGCTAATTACACACAGGGTGCAATATCTCACCTAGCGCTCCAAAAACGTGTGTAAATTTGAGTACTCTCTAAATGCATGTATGGTTTTGTACAAAAGATCAATTTAAGTGTTTGTTCCTGCTTAGAGCAATGATGGAGAAGAGCGATTAGCTGTTGTGAAGCTGTTGGCTAAACTCTTTGGTGCAAAAGATTCAGAACTGGCCACCCAAAACCGCACGCTTTGGCAGTGCTTTCTGGGAAGGTACGCGCAAAGATTTATATATATATTTTTTTTTTTGTTGCGTTGTTTGCGAATTTTTCATGCAATGATCGATTCTGTTTCTTTTCAAGGTTTAATGATATCCATGTGCCTGTGAGACTGGAGTGTGTGAAGTTTGCGAGCCACTGTCTCATGAATCATCCAGACTTGGCTAAGGATCTTACAGGTGTGCACCGCTGTGGGTTCACGAATATGTTTGTGTGTTGGCACATGATTTATTTTTTTTCCCCCGTGAAAACTCATTTGAACTTTTCTCCTCATCAGAGTACTTGAAGGTAAGGTCACATGACCCCGAAGAGGCAATCCGGCATGATGTCATTGTCACCATCATTAACGCTGGGAAGAAGGACCTGAACCTGGTCAATGATCAGCTGCTGGGCTTTGTCCGAGAGAGAATGTTGGATAAGAGGGTGAGGTTTATTTTTTGCATGAGAATTGACCAGGATGAAACTGATTGTTTCAGGCACTAGGTGATTGGGGGGCAGCATCAGGTTTTCTTTTTGTCTATCCATTTATCTAATATTCTTGACTTACAGATAAGTAAAGATGAGAGAGAGATTTGGTGGCAAAGTTTGACACTACTGACCTCAAGTTCTGCTTGTTTATTTTTCATGTTTTTTTAGAATATCAAGTAGACATTTGTATTATTATTTTTTATTGCATTCAAGTTAGAAATAAAGAACAGTAGCAACTGATCTCATACTGAATTGGATGGATGCATGGATACTTTATTCATCCCAATGGGAAATTTACAGCTTCCAGCAGTATCCACAAATATAGGCAATAAGGCATTCAATAAATACTACAAATAATGATGTAAAATAAAAATGTATAGGTACGTTAAAGAAAACAAATCTGAGTGTTTGTTGTGTCTGTGAAGACTCAGTTTTATCTGAGGACATCCTAACAAATGAGACCTTTATCCTGCTACCAAATTCTTTTTAACCCTTTGTGTAACGAGAGCCTCTAATAATAAAACTATACAAACACAAGAAATGGATAAAACACTGTGCAGGGTTCCTACGCATTTTGGAAACGTATGGAATTTGATTAGAGTGATTTCCAGGTCTGGATTAGGATGGAAAAAGGAACATTTTTTTGAAATGTGTTTCCATACATTCTAAAATACTGAAATTAAGATGTAATTATTATTTTTTTTTGTTAGATAACAGACGCAACACTAATCCAGATTCATTTGAAACGGTGTATTGCGTCTAAAAAGGATCTGCGTCCACACTTTCGTTTTCAATCGTTTTCCAAAAGTTCCAAAACGTTTAAATCCCTGTACTGCGCACGAGTAAGACGTTTCGACCCGCGTCATTTCCCCCTGAGGTTTTTATTTACTTTGCGGCTCTTTGAAACATGGCAGCGACGACTGAAAGCACGTCATCGTTTCTGAAACCCTAATTTTTACAGTACCCGCTGCAAGGCAAACTGTGTATCCACTTTGTATCCACTTTGGAGAGCGTTTTCAAAAATGTGTTTTTCTAATAAAAAAGTATCAGTGTGGACGTGTCCTGAAGCTGTTTTTTGTTATTGGACTTTAGTTCTGTTTTAAAGTTTCTTGGTGAATTGCACGTGAGCCATCCTTCTGTTGTTGTAGGATTGAAGGTTTACAGTTTGAAAAATACATTCATAAATGATTAAAATTGCAGTTTTAATGAACATGGTTACAGTAGCTACAACCTTCCAGCAATCATTTGGTAATATAATAACATACATCAGTGGTAACGTATGTTTTAGTTGGAATTTAAAATCATTATTTCATATAAATACGGTATAAAATGTCTTCCTGAAAATGAATTTTAAATTGAAAAATGTGTAGAAACTCTGCATTTAATTGGTGTTTAAAACTGAATTGTCTTCTTTGTTTGGTCTGTGTGTTTGCAGTGGCGTGTTCGTAAGGAGGCGATGATGGGTTTGGCACAGTTATTTAAGAAATACTGCCTTCACCATGAGGCTGGAAAAGAATCTGCTCAGAAAATAAGCTGGATCAAAGACAAACTGCTGCACATATACTACCAGAACAGCATTGATGACAAGTAAGTTGGTGCTGAATGCACATTCTAGGAAGAATGGAATCATATTAAAGCTCAACTCATTGGTTTTTATGTGAACATATCTGGACGTGAGGTCATAAACAGTCCATCAACTGCCATATTCATATTTTTAATGCTGTTTTTAATGTTTGCGTGTGTTAAGGTTGCTGGTGGAAAAGATCTTTGCACAGTTTATGGTTCCTCACAGTTTGGAGACCGAGGAGAAGATGAAATGTTTATATTACCTTTATGCCTGCCTGGACACCAATGCCGTAAAGTGAGTCAGAAACGACCGATCGTAGCCGTTTTCATGATACGTGAATGTTAAGTGTTTAAACGTAGCTCACTATGTCTGTGTGTGTGATAGAGCTCTAAACGAGATGTGGAAGTGTCAGAACATGCTGAGAGGGCTCGTGAGGGAACTTCTCGATCTGCATAAGCTGCCCACGGTGCGAAAGTTGCTTCCTTTTTTTAATTTAGACTTTATAACTTTTCAATTATGTTGCATGTTATTGACAGTAAAAAAAAATGTGTGCTTTTATTTGTTCCGTCTCTACAGTCTGAAGCAAACACAGCGGCCATGTTTGGAAAGCTCATGACCATCGCCAGTATGTAAACAGACATGCACACACCACTGAGTCAACAGGTTTTCATGCAGTATCAGTAGCCGACCTGATTAGTATGTTTAACATTGTAGTGCCTGAAAATCAGACTTTCTAATAATGTTTTTTCTCCAAATTACTTACCGTAATTTCCGGACTATTAAGCGCACCCAAATATAAGCCGCACCCACTGAATTTGACAAAGATTTTTATTTCGAACATAAATACGCCGCACCTGTTTATAAGCCGCAGGTGTCTACACTGAAACTAATGAACTTTACACAGGCTTTAACGAAAGACAGTGTCTGTTACACGGCTTGTATCTAAACAGTAGCCTACCAAGAAAGGCATTGTTCACTGTCTTCCTCCTTCCTTTCACAACAATTTATCTCGGGAGTTTATCTTTTGGCATCGTCGTGCGTTTAAAAATCACCGTCGGTGAAGCTTTTCTCCCGATGCCGTGCAGCTCAGAACACAGGTGAAGTGCGTTTTTTCATGCCCGGTTGTTTTCAGCGTGACGAATGATTCGCATTTCCTGTAGACAGTCCGAGTGAGCGGCAGGTCAAACGTCAGAGGAACCTCATCCATATTTATGATGTGCTGCGGCCCGATTCAGTGGGAGCGCATCCGATTTAATATAAAGAATTTCATTGGTTCACCTGAACCCATTCGGCAATTTCATTGGTTTAATGTTATGGGGCTCAGTTTTTTGGTTTGAAGTTTGTGAAACCGGGAAAAACCTAGGAAGAATCTATAAATTAGCCGTTTCATTGTTTAAGCCGGGGGGTTTAAAACGTGGGGAAAAAGTAGCGGCTTATAGTCCGGAAAATACGGTAAATTATGATTCAGATTTAAGGGTAGTGAGAACATGTATGAATATAATGCAATATTTCCTCCTCAGTCCAATCACAAGTGTGGACTGTGTACATTTTTAGGTCTAATGAAAACTTTGCTGCATTTTAGTTGTTGATATGAGGAGACGCCTTTTCTCTTCATCTCGCTGTCCATTTTACAGAGAATCTACCTGACCCAGGGAAAGCTCAGGACTTCATGAAGAAGTTTAATCAGGTTTTGGGTGAAGATGAGAAGCTGCGTCTGCAGTTGGAACAGCTAATCAGCCCAACCTGCTCTTGCAAACAGGCCGAGCAGTGTGTGGTGAGTACAAGATCAGAGATCAACCGGCTGGCATGACCACCTCGTAGAAGGAAAACTGAATTAGGGTGTGAGCAAGATTTTTGTGTTTTATCAGAATTTTACTGGCCAATGTATGATTTTACCATTTGTTAACATTTAAGAAAAGATTCACAAATTATAATTACATTAAATTAGTAGGGGTGTAACGGTAAACGTATTCATAATAAACCATTTCAGTTCCCTCAGGAACATTAAGCTTGTTCAATCTCGCTCTGACCTCGCTCTTTGAGTGAAGCGTCATAATAGTAAACGTCAAGCAATGTTACGGTTTGCATTTCTTCGAACTTAAAAACTAAATTTTGTGAACCGTTAGTATATTTAACTGAGCTACACTCAAATTTCTAGGTGCTTAATTGTTTTGACATTTTTCTGTGTTCTTGTGTTTTTTTTATTTTTTTTTTTTATATTCATTTCGCTTTACAGAGAGAGATAACACGCAAACTGACCTACCCCAAGCAACCTACGAACCCCTTCCTGGAAATGGTTAAGTTTCTGCTGGAGAGAATTGCACCTGTACATATCGACTCTGAAGCCATCAGGTATACCATGATCGGATGCACGTAATTATTTTTTATTTGTTTATAGTAAAAGTATGTTGTAGGATTAAATTCTTTGGTAATTTGTACTTTTTAATTTTAGAGCAGACAAGAAGTGGAACACAATCCATAGGTTTAGCAGCCCAGTTTTTCCTGATGCCATTCAAGCAAATACCAATAGCATTAGGATGTGTGTGTGTGTGTGTGTGTATGTATGTGAACAAGCGGAGTAAAAAAAGAAAACAAGGAGACATTGTGGAAAAAGCCTGATAAAAATCACATCGATTGGCCACATGTGCTCAGCTGTTTTGTGGTGCGTGGGTTCTGACCCACAGTCCTGCATAATTGGACATTTTCCTTTCTCCCTACACACTGTGGACTGATTTAACTCTTTAATCAGATCTAATGTTTTGGGAATAGATGAACTTTAGATGCCGGTCAGTTTGTGTCCAGACTGAATTTGAGACTCTTTATGGACCTGAGACACCTACTGGTGACAAGCTCTAACTACAAGTACTACAACCTCTTCCTGGCTATGACAGTAACACTCACTGTTTTGGAATTGTGTAGTGCCCTGGTGAAGCTTTTAAATAAATCCATCGAAGGCACTGCCGATGACGACGAAGAGGGCGTTACTCCTGACACTGCCATCCGCGCTGGACTGGAACTACTTAAGGTGAGCATAAACACTTATTCGTGTGACTAATCGATAAGTATATTCAGCATCGTTACAGTTTACAAGTCATCTAAGCATTATTGTTTGTTTTAGAAATTGACACTTCCTGTTTGCCACTGTGCTCATCATTTGCTATGACAGATCACTTCTGACATTTTAGCGCTTAGAGCAAAGCGTTGGAACAACCCCAGTGTCAGCTATTCCTTTTTTTTTTTTTTTTTTTTAATACAACTAAGACGCTTACAGAGATTACGAAAAAAAAAAACATTCTTTTGGAGACCTTTGGTGACTTTATCTGAATTATTTGTCTTGCCTAAGCGTAACTATTTTAAGTACTTACAAATAAGACATTGGGTTAGATGCCCAATCTTATCTGAGAAATCCCCTTAGCATATTTATTAATAATCTTCCAGCCTACCATAAATCTACAATAAAACAAAAATGGGAATTGGATGTGGAATGTTCTAATGATGATGGCGGTTGAGGAATTCTTCTAGAAAATTTGAAAACTACCGGTATCCACCAAACACAGACAAATCAAATATAACCTAGATTAAACAAATTTAATGGTGAAGATCTCGCCCATGAGTCGTAGATGTAAAATGTCTACTGGGACTCTTCTTCACATGCTCTGGAGCCGTCCAACCCCCCCTGTGCTCATTCAGACACAAGGGAGTTAGTAAAGTCAGCTAGTGATGTAGGTGAGGTGAGGAGGTCTGGTGCGCAGCCAGCGTTCACATTCATCTCAAAGGTGTTCAATATGGATGAGGTCAGAGCTCTATTACAGCTCTATAGCAGGAGATCCTCCACTCCAACCCAGTGTAAAGCAGATCTTCATGGAGTTCAGATTCAGTTCTCCTAGTTCAAGTGAAGGAAAATTTCATTACAAATGCATATACAAATGTTTGCCTTCAGCTTTGCTATAACTGTTTGGGGAAAGAACCACACATGGCTGGAAAAATCAGGTGTCCCAATACTTTCCCAATACCTGTAGCATATATAGTAATTTCTGGTTAATTTTTGTAATGGGGGGGAAAAAAAACCCTGTGCATTCCAAATAATTATATAAAAAATAGAGCAGCGTGCATTCTGATTTTATACATCAGTTTATCAACCCTCATAATAATATAAAATTATTTACTTAAACATTAAACGCTCTGTATACGTTTGTGCCGTAATCGGTCATCTCTCTCTCTCTCTCTCTCTCTCTCTCTCTCTCTCTCTCTCTCTCT
>JAAIIK010000443.1:346909-381419 GCA_014706435.1 Silurus glanis
TCTCTCTCTCTCTCTCTCTCTCTCTCTCTCTCTCTCTCTCTCTCTCTCTCTCTCTCTCTCTTTCTATTTCTTTACTTCTCATTCTCAGGTTTTGTCTTTCACCCATCCCACATCATTCCACTCGGCTGAGACGTACGAATCTCTTCTGCAGTGTCTCAAAATGGAGGACGATAAGGTGGCAGAAGCTGCCATTCAAATCTTCCGAAACACAGGCCAGAAGATTGAGAGCGAGCTGCCGCAGATCAGATCGTAAGGAAACGCGTTGCATGGCATTTGCACTTATGCACGTTTGTAGACACGACTTTTACTCCCTTTCGTAGACGACATGGTTTTATACGATTGCTTTTCAATTAATAAGTCTGGTTCTGTCAGTTGTTCAGTGTTTTCTTTTTAACGTTAACGCTCTCTCTCATATGTTTTTTAGGACACTCATTCCTATTCTTCATCAGAAAGCCAAGAGAGGGACTCCTCACCAAGCCAAACAGGCGGTCCACTGCATCCACGCAATCTTCCACAACAAAGAAGTCCAACTGGCTCAGATATTTGAGGTAGATTTAATCCCCCAGTCATACGATACAGTTCAAGAGCTTCGATTCTTTTTCATATCAAACACCAGAATGTTGGGGGGGGGGGGAATCAGTTGTTCTTTTTTTTATTTATAAGGGGTAAAAACTTAACTGGTCAATCACGCAGCAATCCACCGATCAGGGTCGATCGCACGCTTCCTTTTAAACTTCTTCTGATCTGCGCTTGTTGTAATCTACTGATCACCAACATACAGTTCAGCGTCAGTTCAACAGCAAGCAGATCATTTACTGAGGAATAAATTATGAAGAACCTCCCGACTCGAACTCAAAACACCACCCGTGACCTTATTTACGTAATTTTTTTTAAGTAGTTGAAAAGAAGGTTTTGGGCTC
Source organism: Silurus glanis (assembly GCA_014706435.1). NCBI lineage: Eukaryota > Metazoa > Chordata > Actinopteri > Siluriformes > Siluridae > Silurus > Silurus glanis. Next base: position 347,830 of record JAAIIK010000443.1, read on the forward strand.
GGGATCATTTTTATTAGAAATCAGTGTTTGACTCATTAATATTATTCTATTAACAGACAGATAAATCTTTCTCTGAACCCTCTGTCTTAATGAATGGTTTTTGTTTTTCACACCGTTCTGTATAAATTCTAGCAACTGGTGTGTGATTTGTAGGGTTAGGGTTAACACCAACAACCATCCTTCATTCTTAGCAGTTGTGCATGTGCTCCATCTCTCGTGAAATTCTTCTCTGATGTGTCAATCACCAGCATTTTTTATGTTGACGTCTCCCCCACTTTCTCTGCTCCAACACGTCTCTGTAGCCGTTGTCTCGTAGTTTGAACGCCGACGTCCCAGAGCAGCTGATCACTCCTCTCGTTTCTCTGGGTCATATCTCCATGCTGGCCCCAGATCAGTTTGCTTCGCCCATGAAGTCCATTGTGGCCAACTTCATTGTAAAAGATTTGCTGATGAATGACCGAGTGAGTGCATAAGACTTTTTTTTATAATTATTATTATTATTATTATTATTATATATATTTTTTATTATTATTGTTCTTAATTTTTGTCTTTTTTTTTTTTTTTTTAAGTCTGTGGGCAGTAAGAACGGTAGGCTCTGGACAGCCGATGATGAAGTTTCTCCTGAAGTGTTGGCAAAGGTGCGTTTAGCATTTAAAAGATGTAGACCATTAAAACCGGTCAGCTGTAATGTTGTTACATCTAATAATGACTTTCTTCCAGGTTCAAGCCATTAAACTTCTGGTGCGATGGTTGTTAGGGATGAAGAATAACCAGTCTAAATCAGCTAACTCCACTCTCAGACTGCTCTCTGCCATGCTGGTCAGCGAAGGAGATCTAACAGAACAGAAAAAGATCTGGTATGTAAAGTTTAGCGGTCACCTTGTCTGTAGTTATAATGTAGCAGTGAATTGGTGCACAATAAAACCCATTATAGAAATGGTAATAGTGTGAGTGCTGTGCAAAGAGGATTTCAAGCATCACCAGTTGGGACGTCATGATTAGCGGTTGACTAATATGGGTTTTTCTCTGGTCGATGGCGATATTTAGAAATCAGCTGACAGCTTTAGTTTCCCAGCAAGTTCTGCACCACCTGTTCTAATCAGACGGTGTCGGTTGTTATTCAGACAATTGTGCACGTCGCAGCGGCGCTCGTCTGTGAGAAAGGGAACTCTGATTGGCTATTCAGCTTAGTGAATGAGACGCATTAGAGGGAAAAAAAAAACGGGACAGAAGCAAAAACCTGTTTTCATTCTTGCTCTTTGCAGCTTTATATATATACAGTGGTACCTCGACATACGAGTTTAATTCGTTCCGTAACCTTGCTCGTATGTCAAATTGCTCGTATTTCAAAGCAAATTTCCCCATTGAAATTAATTGAAATGCCATTAATCCGTTCCAGCCCCCAAAATGCCACCCCAGTTGTTTTTGTTACGTGTTTTTGAATAAGAAAAATGTATTTATAAATGACAAATATTGTATAAAAACATAATAAAAGAGAATGTAAAGATATAATAAGGTTTTATTCAGTGTATTTTCCTTGGAGATGAGACAACTTGAGCTAACGAAAACGCCGGTGGGGGGGGGTGTGTGTGTGTGTGTGTGTGAGTGAGTGCGCGGAAGGGGGGGGGGGGTTAGAGGCGATAAGCGGAGGCGGAAACTTGTTTTTTTACTATCACTCCTGTACACTACGTATCCCTAAACTTTAAAATTTTTACTTTTTCTTCTTTGCTTATCTTAATTTTCGTCACAATCTTCGCGTTCTGGCTTCGATTCGCCATCTAGCAGCAGCGTCCCGAGCTCGTACCTCAAGTTTTTGCTCGCGTATCAAAGCAAAAAATCGACCGAGTGACCGCTCGTATCTCAAAAAACTTGTATGTTAGGGCACTCGTATGTCGAGGTACCACTGTATTCACGGTTGTAGCTTCTTTCGGTTTCTCAGTTTGGTTGCTGAATACAGACTACTGCCACCTGCTGGTATTAGAGACTTATGTCCGCTCGTGCAAGCGCAGAACTGGTCGACCTCTAGTCATGACCTTGTCCCGTCTGCTAATGCGATTACAACAATAGTGTGTTATTTTGAAGAAACAGCTCAACACAGGGATGATGCTTTTGTCGAACGGAGTGCTGAGGGCTCCTCGTTGTTTGAACACCACCTGGGGACTTGGCTGAACCCGTTGCTTTGACGCAAGCATGGCGTCCTAACTGGTAATGCTGCCAAAATTCCCTTTACGTAATGGCAAGGGGTTCTAAACGAGCTCACACTGGTTCCTAACAATTGTAAAGTCCCAGTGCCGCCAAATCCCAGTTCCAAAATCTCCTGTTTCCCTGCGTAACCCTGTATATTACTTTAATGTAATGTTCAGCACCTGTCAATCACAGGGACCCAAGCTTAAAATGGGCATTTCTAAGCTCATGTATGCAGAAGACAGTAAATAGCTCTTTTGCTCCTGTTTTACGCTGCTTAGTGATGCAGCATGAGCAGCAGTTTGTTGTGTTGAAACCCTTCCTAGACTCTTGCTTTCCTTTCAGATGTTTACATATGATTGCGGAGAGCTGGAAATGTCCCCATTTTTGTTGTAAAATCTCATGTCTTTCTATGCAGCAAGTCCGATATGTCTCGGCTAAGACTGGCAGCAGGCAGCGCCATCCTGAAACTGGCACACGAACCCTGCTACCATGACATCATCACACCAGAACAATTCCAGCTCTGTGGGCTTGTCATTAATGTAAGTTTTACTTTTGAACCTTTACACACATGCAATGTGATGTATTCCAAGATGCACATTTTTGTTAAAAGAAATCGGTTTTCTCGCAGGACGAGTGTTACCAGGTACGTCAGATATTTGCTCAAAAGCTACACGTGGCTCTGGCGAAGTTGCTGTTGCCCCTGGAATACATGGCTGTGTTTGCTTTGTGCGCTAAAGACCCGGTTAAAGAGAGACGCGCCCACGCCAGACAGTGCCTACTGAAAAACATCAGTGTCCGTAGAGAATACATCAAACAGAATCCTATGGCACAGGGTAAGGATACATATGCACGCTCGCTGGTCATCTGTATACCTGCTTCACATCAAACATTAGAATGGGGGCGAAAGCGTGATCTATGATCTATGAAAACCGCCGTTTTTTTTTTTTTTTAACACAGCAAAAATGTTGCCAAAAACATAGCTTTCATTCTTCCTCCTCTTCTCTAGAAAAGCTCTTGTCCCTTTTGCCAGAGTACGTGGTGCCATATATGATCCATTTGCTGTCACATGACCCAGACTTCACAAAACCCCAGGACTTTGAACAGCTCAGAGACATCAAAGAGTAAGTGTTTGACACTGTACTTCCTTATAAAGAGATGATCACGACGTGTATTTGCTTTGAATTTGTGGTCTAAATATTCCTCCTGACAAGAGGTCGGCCTATAGTGGATTTCGCTGATACTGGTAGCTAGGCTGGATCGTACTTGCCGATAACCGATACTGGATTAAAAAAAAAAAAACACAATGTAAAATGGTACTGAACTTTTTTTTTTTTTTTTATGTTAAAACAGTACTGAATCATGAAAATGTGCTAAATTAAATAAATATGAATATATTCATTTACATAATTATATAATATAGCGCTCTCCGTGCAGCACACAGTCTCGCAAGTCAAAACAAATAGCGAAGCACGCAAGTAATTCGCCTAAAGATGCTGCTTTCCTACAGTATAATGACAGCAGACCGTCTCAGCCGCAACCCGGAAAAACTATCGGGAGGGTCCGGCAGCGTTAACCTTTTAAAAACCTCTAAAGGGTCGGCGGCGTTAACCTTTATTCTTTTCTCTCTCTGGATCTCTCTGACTTTTACCAGGTGTTTGTGGTTCATGTTGGAGGTGCTGATGACAAAGAACGAGAATAACAGTCATTCGTTCCTAAGGAAGATGGTGGAGAACATCAAACAGACAAAAGATGCTCAAGCACCTGATGATCCCAAGGCCAATGAAGTCAGTGAGATTAGCTTTTTTTCATGCACCTAAATATTTCATGTTAACATTTTTATTTAAATCAATAAATCATTTACATTTTGTGCCTTATCACATCAATAGAAACTGTACATTGTGTGTGACGTGGCACTGTTCGTCATCACAAATAAGAGTACTTCCTGTCACTTGGACTCACCCAAAGATCCTGTGCTGCCCATTAAGTTCTTTACTCCACCTGATAAGGTAGTGGGTCCTTTATAATTCAACAGCTAGGCATTTCAAACGAACGTTATACATAAAACTTGAAAGAGTAACGCCTTTTGCTTTTCCTTCCCTGTAGGACTTCAACAACGATAAAGACTATCTTTCTGCTGAGGCCAGAAATGTCCTGCTCACTGGAAAAATTCAGGTGAGCTCCAGTGGTTGTGTGTAATTAACAGTCCTGTCCTGTAAAAGTGTGTGTGTGTGTGTGTGTATATGTGTATATATATATATATATATATATATATATATATATATAATATACCGTTCTCGTAATGTTTAACACGACCCGGAAAAATCAGTATTTTGCTTTCGGCAGCGCTAATCTGCAAAAATGATGAATTGGTCGAACTCTAATCTAAATGTTATGAGTGTTCTATAATATAAGGCATTGTCCTGGATACATTAAAAAAAACTTTTTTTTTAAAGGGAGAATCTGTATGGTCTTCCTATTTATTTATATATATATATATTATTAGTAAATGTACTGTTTTATTTGACCTACAGCAGCAGCCAAAGCAGACAGGAGTGCTGGGAGCAGTGAACAAGCCTTTAGTGGTTACAACAGTACGTAGACCATATACTAAATCTCCGGTTTCAATCAGTGGAAGTAATGCCAGCACCAACTCCCAGCCCATTTCTCCAGGAACTCCTAAGAACAAGTATGGGACTTTATTTTTTCCCCCCAGCTATATTGAAGTGTATCCTGCTTTACATATTACATTTTATGTGACTGTGTATGTTATATATATGTTTGTGTTAATACTGAGTTGATTGTATAATTTCATTCAGACAATTGAAATTTCCATATAAAAAAATCTTCGTCCTTCTTTCTGATTAAGGGACATGAGTTCTAATGCATCAGAAGCCGGAGCAAGAGAGAACGAAGAGAATCCACAGATCGTCAAAGCAGACGGTGGAAAGAAGGTGAGCTTATTCAGAATGCGCAGATGAACCATCATGCATTCGTTATGATATTTTCTTATGTTTATGAGGCTTATTCAAATTCAACAGATCCTTAATAGTTTGATTATTTTTATATATATTTATTTTTTTATTTACACACACACACACACACACACACACACACACACAAACACCATTGTTATCCAGCACTGATTTAATCCTCCTGGGTATAGAATTCACCAGAGCTGCACAGGTTTTTACTGGAATCATCTTCCACTCCTTGATCATTACAGACCTGCTGGATGTAACATGGCGCATCTCCACCTTCTGCTTGAGGATGCCACACAGGTGCTCAATAGAGTTCAGGTCTGGAGACATACTTCGCCACTCCAACACCTTCAGCTTCCTCAGCGAGGAAGTTGTCATCTTAACAGTGTGTTTAGGATCGTTATTATGTTGGAAAACTGCTGTTCACCATCATGGGCATGTTCTGCTTCAGAATGTCACAGGACATATTGGAATCCATGTTTCCCTCAATGAACTGCAGCACTCATGCAGCCCCAGACCATGATTCTACCACCGCCATGCTTGACTGACTGTAGGCAAGACACAATTTACTTGGTTCTCCTCACCAGGTGGTCACCACACATGATGGACACCATCTGAGCCAAACAAATTTATCTTAGTCTCATCAGACCACAGGACATGGTTCCAGTCTTTCATGATCTTGGACATTTTGTTCTTCAGCAAACTGTTTGTGCGTTCTTGTGAGCCAACTTCAGAAGAGGCTTCCTTCTGGGACGATGGCCATGCAAACCGACTTGATGCAGTGTGTGGGCTTCTGCAACCTATAAAGCAAAGATGCAGCACTCATGCGTTTGTTTTTTGAAGCAGTTTCTGCACCTGACGCATGAGGACTCAACTTCTTTGATAAACCCTTGTGAGGTCTGTTCTGAGTGGAACCCATCTTGGGAAACCTCTGTATGACCCTGATCACTGTACTGTAACTCAGTTTCAGGGTGTTACTGATCTTCTTATAGCGTAGACCATCTTTTGTGGAGCGGAACAATTCTAATTCTTAAATCCTCAAAGAGTCTTTACCATGAGGTGTATTTTACATCCAGTGGTCAGTATGAGAGAATTGTACTGAAAGCACCAATTTTTAACTGCTCTAATACAAGATACACAAATGTGTATGGTTCTGTCAAGCAGACAAGAACATGATGAATAGGACATGTGGATTTGTATGATTACACCACGCACAGCTGTTATCACTTATCGTGTACTCACTTTGTTGCCAGTTATTTAGACAGTAATGGCTGTATGTTGAGTTATTTTTAGATTACAGTAAATATATACTGCTGTACATGCTGCACACTGAGTTAAAAAAAACTGTGTATATATACATGTGTGTGTGTGTGTGTGTGTGTGTGTATATATATGTATATATATCAATCATCCTGTTCTTTCGGCTGCTCCCATTGGGAGTCGAAACTGCCACTTTCAAATCAACTACCTGCATGTCTTCTCTCACCACATCCATAAACCTCCTCCTTGGTCTTCCTCTTTTCCTCCTTCCTGGTGGCTCCATCCTCAGCATTCTCCTACCGATATACCCCATGTCCCTCCTCTGCACATGTCCAAACCATCTCAATCTCACCTCCCTCACCTTGTCTCCAAAACGTCCTACGTGCGCTGTCCCTATAATAAACTCATTTCTAATCCTGTACATCGCTGTCACTCCTAATGAAAACTTCAACATCTTCAGCTCTGCTACCTCCAGCTCCACCTCCTGTCTTTTACTCAATGCCACTGTCTCTAAACCATACAACATCACAGGTCTCACCACAGTCCTATAAACTTTCCCTTTCACTCTCGCAGATACTCTTCTATCACAAATCACTCCTGCTATCACTCTTCTCCACCCTCTCCATCTATCATAATATCCGCAAAAAACTCCTGTCTGACCTTGTCCGTCAACCTGTCAATCACCACTGCAAACAGGAACGGGCTTAGAGCCGATCCTTGATGCAATATATATCTATATATATAAAGCTCAAATAGCACTGACTGACTCACTCACTCATCACGAAATCTCAAAAACCACTAAACGGATTGCAATGAAATTTGGAACATACCTTCCTCTTGGGTCTTAGGTGCTCACTAAGAAAGGGTTTTGAAAAATTCGCCCTGGATCGCGGCTAACTCGCGAAAAACGCGATTTCTCACGCATTGTAAATTCTTCGAAATAACATTACGGATCCTAATGAAACTTAGTACATTGTTTCTTATTAGATGTTAGATGCACGATAAAAATTATTTTCAAAGTAGTTTGCCCTGTATCGGTACTACAAAGGGATAGTACGTTATTTGTTGACGTTACGTTCTGATCTCTGATCATCCAGTCCTGCTCAGTGCTTACTGCTTATTGCCATATTGCTTAGCGTTCTGCCTTCCGTAGTGAAGCACGGGTACTTTCATCTAGTATATATATATATATATATATATATATAATGAGCTGTTGTTATTCATTATTATAGTCAAGTATTCTAATGATTATTCGATTAATCTCTATCGCATTAGAGAGGTACTATATCTTTAAAGAACGATACTAAATAAGAGAGAGAAAATAAGACGGGTCTCTTAAAATGAACAGTTTGTTTCCTTTTTTTTTTGGAAAAAAAGTGCTTTTGCTGAAACCGCATACATATACGTGAAAACCCATTTAGTGCATATAGTTTGAAATGTACCAGACCAGCCCCCCCCCCCCCCTTTTTTCCTAATTCTGACTCTTTTCCGAGTGTATATGTCGTAATTTTGACTTCATTCCTCGTAATGCTGACCTGTTTTTTCTCGCAATTCTGACTTCTCGTAACATCCAGCACTTCTTTGTGCAACCATGTTGTCAGCCTGAAGTTTGGAGCTGTTGGTGTATGAATGAGGCCTCCACTGCTTCATCGGTCTTGTTCCGTCTCCTCCACAGCTGATTATTATACAGAGATCTCTCCAGGAATCAGAGGCTTAGTTTCATACCACGTGAATCTATTGATTGCCCATTTCATTTTCGATGTGTAAAGCTTTGTGGCGCTCCCCGATTGGCAAAAAAATAAAAAAATCAGAATTGCGAGGGGGGGAAAAAATCAATAAGGCAAACTTTTTTTTTTAATGTGGCAGAAACGGGCTTCCATATGAATCTTCTCCTCGCCCCTTGCTGTTTTCTCCTCATCCTCCTCCTGATCTCTTCCATGTGGTGCATCAGTAATAATGGTTCGGGGGGAAACACAGTGCTCTGTGTAGTTAAATGGATTTATAATCATTGCAATTCTTCAACAAACAGATTTATTACAACTATCTTTGCAAAGCTGCTTTAAGACAATGTCCATTATTAATAGCGCTATAAAAATGTATTATAGTTCTACTTGGTTATGTGATTAATCAAATATTAAGAAATAAAAATGTATATACTGCAGCTGCTTTTTTTCCCTCTGACTTATAAAGTGTGTAGTTATTAATTGGCACGTGTGGTAATCTGTTTCTAATCTTATATATTCTCTCCTTCTCACTCTTTCAGGAGGAAACGACGCTGGCTCAGGCAAGCGGGAGAAAGCGAAATGCCCCGGCGACGGACGGAACGGAGAACAGCGTGGCCTCAAACCCCGTCGCAGCATCGCAACCTCCCCCTAACAAACCTCGCCGAGGCAGACCCCCGAAAAACCCGGCAGCAGCAGCCAATAAAGAGAAGGAGGTCGTAAGTACCCCCGGGAGTGGAGCTGGGCGGGGCAGAAAGAGAGCGACACCTTCGCAGGATCCCAACTCGACAGCTTCACCTGAACCAATCAGTGGAAAGATACCAAAACAACAGAAGGAAACAGATTCCAAGCGGGCAGGACAACAGAGGCAGATTGACCTGCAAAGGTAAAACAGTCTTTTACAAATACAGTGCAGTTTCAGGTTTATTTCCTTTTTAGTTTTAGCCAAACCAGGCCTTAATCCTATTGTCACTTCAGGCCTTTTGAAAGTAAATAATGTGACTGTGGCTGCAGGCACCTTCTCCCAAAAGCAGGAAGGCTAGCTAAATCAGATGAAAGTGTGTTCAGCAACCAATCCCAACATCAGCTAGCATACGGAAGTGAAGGAGAAACGGAAAAAGATCTGGAATCGAGCCCAGACTGGTTTCTTTCTCTGATTGAGTTAGCAGATGATCAGGGTACAGCTACCAGCTCTGAACACGCGAGCCTCAGACAAGAAGAAGAAAGTGTCCATGGAGCAGGACAGGTGCATCTGGCAGTGAGTTTCAGTCAGTGTACAGGATGTAGAAGCAGCATCACTCTTCAGTGTTTGTTCAGTAAAGGCTTTAGGATTGATGCATTGCTTTTGTCTTTTTCAACCAAATGGGTTGTATATATAAATATAATCATTTACCTTTCTCTTCCTCACTCCTTCCCCCCCTCCCCCTTTCTCTCTCAGGTAAAGCGAAGGTCTACAAAAGTCCGGCTGTATAGCCTTCCTGCCCAAGAGATGCCCCATTACACACTCGAATGCCCTTTTGCTTCTGATGAAAACTGTGCACACACAATTTTTCCCACACATACTTGAAAACGAAAGCGTGTGAGTGCAAAAGCGCACACACACACACACACACACACCACCTGAACTGTTCTGCAGCCCTCAGCTTTAGAGGTTTGAGATTTTTCGATTCTGTTGACCGTTACAATACTTACAACACTGTTCCCTCTTATGATGTTTAATTCCTTCTTTAACACTGTCTGGAGCCATTTTTAAAAATGAGTATTTGGAAGTCAAAGACGGTTTTAATCTACTATACCATTGCTTATTAAATGCCTGGAAAGTTCCGTTGTTTCCTGTGCATTCTCTCCTGCTCCATTGGAACCCCCCCCAATGTGTGTGACAGTTTATTCAGCGTAACACACGTGTTCAGCGATGGGGAAACGTGTGTAATGGTTACTGTAATACATTTTTCGACCTGTATCCCGTATATTACCACCAACGAAAGATCACATGCCCCATTGCCTTTTTAAAAAAAATAACCCAAAATCTGTATATGAAGTTGAAATCTATGAACTCCTGCTCTCTTGTTGCAGATTGTGGCATTTCTATACTTGTGTATGTTGGTTTTAGGTTCAAAGCAGTAGGCAAGTCATTCATGTTTCTTCGACTGCGTTGTATGCAAGTTCAGAACTTGTAGTTATATACCTTGATTTAATCAAAAACCTGGCAAAGAAAAACAATTTGCCTTTTTTTTTTTTAAATCCTGTTTTGTACAAAAGCATAAAAATGCAAGAATTGGGCTTCTCTTATTCGTCCCTCTCAATTCCGAGGAACGAACGATGCTGTAGAATTTTTATACGATTTTCAACTGAGAAGTGTTCAGTTGCAGCGGCTATTATACTGCACTCAAAAAGAAATGATTTGAGATTGTTTATGGTTTGTGTGCTTTCTTTTGTTTTTTCATTACTTTTAGAATGGGTCTGTTTTTATCATTAAGTTTTTTTTTTTTTGTCTGTTTAAAAACAATGAATTAAAAACCCACACACCCCTTTTCATTTTTCAAGCATTTTTTTATTCAAAGAAATGATAGTTTCACAATAAATAACCATGCTTGTACAGATTGCTTAAATTTTGACTTTTTTTCCTTCCTAACTTCCCCCACCCCACCCCCGAGCTGTTTCTTCGTGCAATATTGAACATGTCATTACTACAGGAAGACAGACTTTTTATTTTTTTGTTTTTGTTTTCATACAAAAAGCCATCAATGGTGAAAGAAAGGGACTTGGCATTATGTACACGTGAATGGAGTGTGTGTGCGTGTGCGCAATGACGAGCAGCTCGGCTGTTGTTGTTTTTTTTTTCCTTCACTTTAAGTGTGAGCACGGGAGTGTTTGTGGATCCTGCTAACTTAAGGGTAGAGAATTACACATTCAACATTCCACTTCAGCCATTCAATCAGGTCTAAAAATCAACAATCAAATGCTTTCCAGGTAAAAGGAAGTCCCTTGTCTGATTCCTCATCCTTTTTTTTTTGGCATTACTGCTTAAAGAGAAGATTAAATCGTCTGGGATAATTCATGGAATTAGATTCACAAACAAAAAGGGAAAAACATTAGTTAATATTCCTGATATTAGGAATAATCCTAGTGTATATAGCATAAATACACTAATTTAATTCCCACCAGTAAACAAAACTTTAAATGTTCTATATTAAACAGTAATATCACCATGTCATTTGGCCAATATATTCCATGAAAAAGATGAAGACCTTGTTTTTAACCCTTTAACTGTTTTCTCCTCTCTAGCAAAGTCGTGGAACATTTTACAATGGACAGTTAGAAAAACTAACGCTTTCCCTTCTTTTTCCTGCATGTACACAAACCTTTAATATACCTATTTACACACGCTTACTTCACTTCATCTGTGTAAGCAACTGTCTTTTTCGAAAAATGGCAGTCATACAGGAGTCCCCTTATTTTGGTTCTTAATGGAAATGGACCACGAGTATGACAAAGGTTGAGGAGGCCGTTGCATGGCTTTTAAAAAGACCGTTTAAACAGCGATAACCGTGCCGAAATCGGTACCGCGACATTTAATCTGGCTCATTATAGCAAGTAACTTCAATGATTAGCATTAGCACTAGGAATCCCCCTGATATACACACACACACACACACACACACACAATCTATTTTAAAACCTGGATTAAACCAGGCTCATCTTATTCTTTTTACATTGAGCTGTTCTTAATACATGCTTGGATGAAGAAGAAAAAAAAAAAGTGGATTGTGAAAAGTTCGATGGGTGAATTCTCAGTTGCTAAGCAAAAGTTCTGTTGCCGTCTCCACATCCCATGACTTCGAAGACAAAGCTACTATTACTGCATTCTGAAAAGGAAAAAAAAATTAGTGCATTTTTGTTATTTATTAGCACAACTCTCACAGCGCAAACACCAAGACGACTTATGATTAAGAATTACTTCCTGTAAAGCTGGGCAGAGCTTCACCAATCTGTCAAAGTCTGTGTCTACATATTCAAAATAATGTTCCTTAACATATTGCAAAACAGCTGAATATCTCATCATTTACAGAACATAGAGGTTTCATAGAATCTCTCTGCACAAGGGTGAAAATCAATATTGGATGCCTGTGATCTTCGCGGCTTCAGGTGGCACTGCATTCAAAACAGCGTCTGTGAACACAGTTTGCCATGTCATCCACAAACGCAGGTCAAATCTCGATCACGCAAAGAAAGCGTCACGCGTGAATATAATCCAGAAACGTCGGCATCTTTTGTAGGCTCATTTAAAATTGAGTGATGCAAAGTGGAAAACCACGTCCTCCGGACTAAAGAGGAGAGGGACCATCTGGCAGCACTCAGTCCAAAAAGCTGCATCTCTGATAATATGGGAGTGCATTAGTGCCTGTGGAATTGGCAGCATGTACCTTTGGAAAGGCTCCACCAGTGCTATACAGTATTTACAGGTTTTAGAGCAACAAATGCTTCCATCCAGAAAACATCTTTTAGGAAGGCGTTGCGTATTTAAGCAGTACAATGCTAACTGCATACTGCATCTATTACAATAGCATGACTATAGTAGAAGAGTCTGGGTGCTGAACTGACCTGCCTGCAGTCTAGTCCTTTCACCATTTAAAAACATTTGGTGCATCATGAAATGAAAAACACAACAAAGGACACCCAGAACTGTGGAGCAGCTAAAATCCTGTATCAGACACATATGGGACAGATTCTTTTCCCAAAACTTCAGCAACTGATCCCCTCGCAGTGGTAAACATGGCTGTGTCCCAACTTTTTCTGTTGCAGCCATAAAAAAAAAAAAAAATTGTACCTAATTTTTCCATAAAAATGGTTATAGTCTCAGTTTATACATTTGATGTTTTGTTTTATTGTGTATAAAATGTGGGTTTATGATTTTTGCAAATCATTGCATTGTTAATTTTACACAACGTCCGAACCTTTTCGTAATCCGAGTTGGATTTTAACAGGACTACGCAGCTCTGTAATGCCGTTATGAAGCTGTAAAATCTCATCGTGGACAGTTTTATAATGAATTCAAGTACTTACTTTGTCGAAGCCCATGGCACAGAGTTTGTCTATTTTGCGTGTGTATTCGGGACTAGAGACGGGAGCGCCGGCGTAAACGTGAGACCACAGCCGAGCGGTCTGTTTGAACATCTCGGGATTCTGTTTATACTGAAAAGATACAGAATGTAATGTAAAAGTTTCCTATTAGCACACACCACAACGCTGTTTAACTGGCTGGTAGAGCCACCGGATCTCCCTCACTCACGCCTACCTGATTGGCTACTACAGCGTCCTGAGGGTCATCGGGCTCGGCTGCAGCTAGTAAAGCCTGTAGCGAGAGCAGAACCGTGCGCAGAGTCATCGCTGCAGCCCTGCAAAGAGAGAAGAGGTTGGAAACTGCCAGCTCATCACTTTTTTTAGGGGGGGTGTAGGAAACAACCCTGGATCAGAACCTGAAATTTCTAGCGCTAAATTGTAGTGTAGACAAAAACGACTGAAAAGCTACAGGATGCAATGGCACGGTGTGAAGTTACAGGAGAGACTCGGCTCGGCTAAGCAAAGTTGTCTTTTTGGAATCCAATCAATTTCATTTATTTTTATTTAGTCTTATTACAATAGTCTTTATTCCTCAGATTCTGTGATCAGTACACCTGCCTGAACAGCTCATCATGTTCACACAATGGAATACGTCAGGAATGGTCACATATCAGTATATCGGAATAAATTTTAACGATGTGCATCGGATACAAGTTAGCATTTGTATCGAGATGCCTAGTTTTTTACATATTAGCATCGGTAAAAAAAAAAAAAAAAAAAAAAAAGATTTATTGATATAGAATTATTAGTAGATACTTTTATTATTTAGACTCGCTAAACTGTTTCTCGAGTGCGTTCTCTCAGCACCACTGCTGCTACCTGAATATGACATCACAACATTACGGACACGGAGGCGTGTCTGAGAGTCACATAAAATACAGATTAACATGGCAGAGGTAGAGCTGCATCTTCCTGGAAACAGAACAGGAAAAGAACGTCGGGGTTTATTTCATCTTTTTCTTGGACTACAAAATTCGTGTTTGTGAAAGGGTCATGCGTTAGAAGTCAGAAGGAACTTTTAAAAAATTTATAAATCAATTTCATTATTATTATATAATTTTTCATAAATAAATAATAAAAGTGAACTAACTGTACCATACTGAATTGCACAGCATCATATTTTGATATTTTAATGAGAAAATCTGATTATAAGTGGTTACTGGTTAAGAGCTCTTCAGATTTACACAATGTTTCTACCAGACAGCAAAATGTCCAGGAATCATGGAATACCTCAGGAATGGTTTACACATCAGTGAATCGGCAAACATTTTAATGATGTGTGACCGTTACTAGGCAGGACTTTAAATAAATAAATAAAAATAGACATTATCGTACGGGTTGGTAGTGTTGCACCGTGAGGTAGCAACCTTTGCAAGGCAGGTTTTACACAATACAGCATCTTTTTTAACGCCAAAATCGTCCCACTGACAGTAAAGTTTCCGCAGTTTAAGATTCTGTCAAGCCTGAAGTCAGTGTACCAACATGAGTCACGTGACAGGACGTAATCTGCCGCTGAAAAATCTCTTGTTCATATCTCTATTATCGCAAATGCAATTAATATCTCAGCCCTTATGGATATTCAAACCTGGTGTAAAGAGTCCTAAAAGCTATAAAAGAATATAATGTTATATAATATGTTATTATAAATCATAGTCTGGCTTGGGAAAAATAAAACCACCTGGTGGTATATTTGACAGATGGTCCACCCCTAGTCCTGGCATAGATCAACAAATGCAGCTCCTAGAAATATCACACCACTTATCTACAGATACTTATTCTGTCTCATCAGCTAACATCGATTAACTGATCATATCTCTGTAGTCAGATACAATTCTAGTGTTAGTTAGATAGCTATACTAGTCCCCTCCCCCTCAGCCTAGCTCTATTTTAAATCACTAGAACCCATGACCTATAGTAACCTATACTGTATATGACGAGCGAGATCAGACTGCTACCTATTTTATATAGAGATGCTTCTATATAAAATTTATTTATATCGTCCAGCTGTGGAAGAGAAAGAAAAATCTGAGCATTTGATCCTTTTTTACATTAAAGCTCTGCAAAATAACTCCTCCTTTCAAATGTGTTTCTGAATGGTCCGTCAATACTGTGATAGCGGGATATTTTTAGCCTAAGTGATCACGCCATCGAAACTTCAAACCGTAACGCAATATGTGCATGTAACGATGGGCCAAAACTCACCACTGGTCTTTCAGGATGTCCAAACATATTGCCCCGGTAACCGAACTTATATTGGGATGCCAGATCTTTGTAATAAACCGCACCTGAAAGTTAAATGACAAGATCGAGTTGTTACTCTGATGCTGGATCTTGTATTGGAGTTTGCTGCAGTACAGAGAAACCATTCGATCATTTAACTGAATAGAATTTCTGATAAAAAAATACAAAAGAAAAACGCTTGCATGAGTACCTCTATTTCTATGAAGTACCTCTATTTCTATGGAATGTCTGAAATGGGGTACAGACTGAGTAGAAAAAAGGCTAATACTATACACTATACTATTTAACCTTCCTCTTATGTTAGCTTTCTGTTACTATCTCTTATGTTAACGGGTCGGTTTTGACCCGTGTATTAAAACAGCCATAAAATACCCTCTTAACTATTATTTATCATCCAATTTGTTTCTTACCTCTTGGTTACCTTGTTAGGTCTCCTTATCCATGAAAAGATTGCTTTTATTATTTTTAGTGTGGCCCCCTGGGCCTTTTATTTGATAGCATACCTCTCGTTTTCAATTTTAAAAAAGGGTAAAATGAACCTCAAGAGAATTATATAAATAAATAAAAGATTGTTATGTTGCCTGACTATTACTGAGGGGTATTAGAACACATCTCTAAAATAAAAAATAAAAATTTAGTTTAATATTATTAACTATAGCAACATCTATGGTGTTCGGGTAAATTTTGACCCATATATTTTTACTCCAAAAAAAGGCAAAAAAGTTTTTTTTTTTTTTTTTTAAATAGAGCTTTAATAGAAATACTAAAATACTAAAAAGAACTAGTAATAATAAAAATATATAGATTTGCAGTCAAACAAACAACAACCAATCAAGCAAATCAAACTAATGGAAATCAAGTACCAGTTCCAAAAAATGTCTTTGTTTGCAAAACCATACATGTGTATGTGTGTGTGTTTAGATGCATGTGTGGCAAAAATTTGCAGAGATATTTTTTTCAGTAGAAGCACAATATGTTTGTCTTTCTGAACGTATTGCTAGAGCAGACCTGACACCTCTTTCTTTTAGAATCAGGTTGCCTCAGTGGGGTTGTGGCTGTTGCTGTGCTGGTTGATGTTGAGGCAGGGCTGGCTGAGGAGGATGCTGGTGCTGATGCTCTTTGAGTTGCTGATGGCATGGATAGAGTGCTAGGTGAACCCTGCAGCTGTCTGACCAAGGCTGGGTTTCAGCTTCTCTCAATGTGCGTCTTGACTAGGGAACTTCCTAGCACCTCAAGAAACATTCTTTGCTTGTTTTTTTTTGGTTGAGTTCCACCCTAGGTGGATGTGGGTCCACAACACAAATGCATTGTATGCAGACATATCTAGGATGTTATAAAAACACAACCATTGGCCATCTCCTGGTCATTCGCTGGCATGTGTAGGTGGCAGTCAGCTTATCCAGGTTGTCCACTCCTCCTTTGTTTTTATTATAGTCCAGGATAAGTATGGGCTTTTTCTCACTTCCTGATGACACAGCTGCATGTTTGTAAAAAGTGGACATAAGTACCCCAATTTTTTTTTTGGACAATATTAAACAACGGTGGTGTTGTCTGTAAAAGCAAATTTTGAAGAAAGTGGGGCCCTGCCCTTTACCTGCAAAATTTCAGTGGGCAGCTCAGGTTTATTGTTTTTTATTGTGCCCACCATGGTAAGTTTCCTCCTGAGAAGTTCTTGTCCAAGGTCATAGCTGGTAAAAAAAATTGTCCCACGTGATATTGTGACCCCTTAGTCCAGTAGTCATATCGAGGACTACAAATTTTCCTTGTTTTTTCTCAGGAATGCCACTCGCAGGTTTGCCTGTGTAAATCTGTAGATTCAATGCATAGCTGTTTTTTTATTTTCAGACCAAAACATGTCTTGATGTTACTTACTCTCATCACCGCAAACCTAGTGATCCCAGGGGTCATTTTGATGACATTTGCAGCAGTTACCCTGCCATGTAATTCAGGAGGTACTGAGCTCCAACAGATGTTACCACTTTTGGATTTTAATGTTTCAGCAGGAGCGGAAGCAGCTTCAGCACCGGTGACCTCCTCATCAGATGCATCTGTGTCTTCTGGTTGATACTCTACATCGTCTTCCTCCTCAGAAACCTGCTCATCTGTATCGCGATGCTGCTCTGTGTCCTCTCTCTCATTTTCAGCGAAGAGATGATTGAGAGCTTGGCTTGTTGTAAATCTTCTCATTTTTTGCATGCTGCAAACTGGAGATATGCACTCTGCAAGTCACCAACTCTAATCTGAATTGGTCTTATGCATGCCTTAGGGAAGGCGACAAACAGGCAAAGAGAGAAGCCCCTAAGTAAAGCTTACAGAAAGAGGAGCTGTCTGTCAGTGAGCTGTTGGCTGACTGTGTTAGTGAGCTGACCGTGTGTCTATGATTTCAGTTTTGGTACTAATTATTGTTTTAAAATGTTATATTATAACTGGGTCGAAACCGACCCTAACAACACAAAGGTAATCATTTTAATCAGAGAATTTTATAATTTAGTTAAAGAGATTTTTTTTTGTTTTATTTTGTTTAAATAGAGGTTCCTGACAAAGTAAAACAATTTTGATGCAATAAACAAATTTATGTGGTACTTCTGTGCGCTTAAACCTAAAAACGGGTCGGTGCCGACCCTAACACAAGAGGAAGGTTAATTAAACTGATTCACTCTTCCAAAAAAATCTACAACCTTGGTCACCTTGTATCCCTCTATGAAAACAGTGGTCCCCAAACTGCAGCCCACCGGCCAAATACGGCCCGTCCCCACATTTGTAACGGCCCTCTGAACATATGTTTTACTCATATCATACCTATATTTAATAATAAAGGTTGGTTTTCAAACTAAATTTTTCCCTAGTTATTAACAGAGGTCGTGGCACCGATAGTTGATTGCTGGAACTGTCGTCTATCGGCCAAAATCCATACCGATAGTTTTTCCGCCATCCGGTCATTATAAGAGCGGCCTCTACAGGTGAACCACTGACACCACATACTGTTTGTTTTTACATGCAAAACTGCAAACTGCACGAAGAGCACTATATTATAATTATTACTTATAATTGATTAAATATATAATATTTATTAATAAATATATATTTTCTTTAGCACATTTTTATGACTTTTTTTTTTAAATCCAGGATACAATTATTTAATGGGTTGATTAATCAATTATCGGCAAATACAATTCACCCTAGCTATCGGTAAAATCCACTGTCATTCGACCTCTAGTTATTAACATAGCCTAATTAGATTCACCAACCATACGCATAAATAAGTAAATGTTTTGATTTCAAAAGCAACAAATATGAAAAAATGTCGTTCTGATAGTAATAATGCTCTTTTAATAAGCTATATATCTATTGAAAAGTAATGCTCATTTGTTTGAACGGTGCATAACAAAACTATATATGAATCTAGCATTAGGAGGCGTAATAAATACATTTAAAATCTCCACAATAATACTATTAGTCACATTGGCCCTTGTAATTTTCTGTTACAGACCAACGAAGTTTGGTGACCCCTGGTGTACAGCTTTCTCATCTGTACACACCGCTCAATCAAGCTTGAGAGCTTGTAGACCACTAGCTAACTGACCCTTCGCCATACCTCACCCTAAGCGTGTCATATTCAATATATCGAACAAGCAAGAGTCTTCTAAATGCTACGCTGAAATTCATTCCAACAGCACCACTGTGATAGTAATGCTGCTTTTCATATAACAGTTCGATAAAAAAGAAATTAAGATCGGGTGACATATTTCATACACAACCTGCGCAAAGGTTTTGTCCTCTTTTCCCCTCCCATCAACAAAAAGAGTTCTGAAAGAAGGCACAATCGGTGTTGCCATAAAACAAACAATCTGGCCAACAAACTACAGTAACAGTTTTGCTAGAAATGGGATTTCTATGTAACAAAAAGAGTCAAGGGGAATGATAAAGCGTTCCCAATGCTGATAGACTAAAAAAATAAAATCAGCAGATTTTGAACCTCACTTGACCAATCAAATGACCATATTGTTGGATCTCGGATCGTTTTTTTTGGTCATCATCTGTCATAAGCGTAACAGACTCATGAGGAAAAGAAAGAAAAAAAAAAAAAAAACAGAGCCTATAATCACTAAACACATCATACATTTTTCTATACTGACTTATTTAATGTGTTTCATCATGGCGGTTTGCTTTCAATGTTTTATGCAGTACATTTTAATGTATAAAAAAAAACAACTAAAAGTCATCCACAAATATTGGTAAATATGAGCAGAAAAGGTTTTGCAAATTGTCTCCAAACATTAGAGTTTTACAGAATAAATAAATGTGTGGCACCGTTTTAGTCCATACTTTGTGTTACCTCCCTCTGCCAGGATAACAACTCTGACTCTTCTCCTGCCTCATGAGATTGGAAAATAAATTTTTGCTATTTGCTCATAACCAGTTATTATTTTGTGAAACCGTTTGCTGCACATTAGAGTAATGTCCCTAGGTCTTAACCATTGTGATCAATGACTCAAGGAATTTGGCCTATGGTTTATCTCATATTTATACCCCTATCCAGTCACTTAAAAAAATACTGTATCGATTCTCAAATAAGCAATATCAATATTTTAAAAATAATTTCTACAAGATTCATGGCAGTTTTGTTTTGAGTTTATATCCAGACCGCTAGATAGATAGCAGAGCTGATATGATGGAGAGTAGATAGATATGTTGTGTGTTCAGGAGACCAAGTGAAAAGGAAGTAAGGCCAGGAACATTGGAGGAGGGTTTAAACTGTTCTGCCAATAAGAGTACAGTAAGTGTGTAGTGGAGGTAAAGAGAGTTTCTGATGATGAAGTGGCAAATTCTGCTAAACGTGAAGCTGGAGGTTGAAGGAGTGATGATAAATGTCATCAGTGCCTATGGTACACAAGTGGGTTGTGAGATGGAGGAGAAGGAAAACTTCTGGAGTGAGTTAGATGAAGTGGTGGGGAGTAAACTTAGGAATGAAAGATTGGTGATTGGGGCAGATTCATTGGCCATGTAGGTGAAGGGAACAAAGGTGATGAGGAGGTGATGAGTAGGTATGGCCTTAAGGAGAGGAATGTGGAAGGGCAGATGGTGGTAGATTTTGCTAAAAGGATGAAAATAAGTGGTGAACACTTATTTTAAGAAGAAGGAGGATCATAGGGTGACGTATAAGAGT
Source organism: Silurus glanis (assembly GCA_014706435.1). Classification (NCBI taxonomy): domain Eukaryota; kingdom Metazoa; phylum Chordata; class Actinopteri; order Siluriformes; family Siluridae; genus Silurus; species Silurus glanis. The sequence continues at coordinate 368,505 of JAAIIK010000443.1, forward strand.
GGAGGAAGGTGCACACAGGTGGACTATGTTCTATGTAGGAGATGCAACATGAAGGAGATTGGAGACTGTAAGGTGTTGGCAGGGGACAGTGTAGCTAGACAGCATCGGATGGTGGTCTGTAGGATGGTTTTGGATGTGAAGAAGAAGAGGAGGAGAGTGAGGACTGAAAGAAGAATAAGGATGCCTAAGCAACTACTGCAGAAGTGATAAGGGAGACAGCTAGAAAGGTACTTTGTGTGACATCTGGAAATAGAAAGGAAGACAAAGAGACGTGGTGGAATGAGGAAGTGCATGAGAGCATAAGGAGAAAGAGGTTGTCGAAACAGAATTGCGATCGGCAGAGTGATCTGAAAAGTAGGCAGGAGTACAAGGAGATGCGGCAGCAGGAGATTCGCAAAAGCGAAGGAAAAGGAAACAAAGGAAGGAGAAAAGGATTTGTAGCGATTGGCCAGGCAGAGGGACCGAGCTGGGAAAGATGTGCTGCAGGTTAGAGCAATAAAGGATGGGGATGGAAATGTGTAGACTAGTGAGGAGAGTGTGTTGAGAAGATGGAGGGAGTATTTTGAGCAGCTGATGAATGAGGAAAATGAGAGAGAGAGAAGGTTGGATGGTGTGGAGATGCTGAAGCAGGAATTGGATAGGATTAGTAAGGAGGAAGTGAGAGCAGAGATTAAGAGGATGAAGAGTGGAAAGTCAGTTAGACCAGATGACATACCAGTAGAAGCATGGAGATGTTTAGGAGAGATGGCAGTGGAGTTTAGAACTAGATTCTGGAAGGTGAGAGGATGCCTGAGGAATGGAGAAGGAGTGTGCTGGTACCGATCTTTAAGAAAAAGGGAGATGTGCAGACCTGCAGTAACTACAGGGGAATAAAGTTGATCAGTCACACCATGAAGTTATGGGAAAAAGTAGTGGAAGCCAGGCTGAGAGAATAGGTGACCATCTGTAAGCAACAGTATGGTTTCATGCAAAGGAAGAGCACCACAGATGCAGTATTTGCTTTGAGAATGTTGATAGAGAAGTATAGAGAAGGACAGAAGGAATTGCATTGTGTGTTTGTGGATTTAGAGGAAGCGTACGACAGGGTGGAGAGAGGAGTTGTGGTATTGTATGAGGAAGTCTGGTGTGGCAGAGAAGTTTGTGAGGGTGGTGCAGGACATGTATGAGGACAGTGTGAGCAGTGAAGTGTGTAGTAGGAACGACAAGCTGGTTCTAAGTGGGCTCTGCGCCCTTTCCTGTTTGCAGTGGCGATGGACAGGTTGACGGACGAGGTCAGACAGGTGTCTCCGTTGACCATGATGTTTGCGGATGATATTGTTATTTGTGGTGAGAGTAGGGAGCAGGTTGAGAAGAGCCTGGAGAGATGGAGGTACATGCTGGAGAGAAGGGGAATGAAAGTCAGTAGGAGTAAGACAGAGTACATGTGTGTGAATGAGAGGGAGGCAGTGGAGTGGTGCGGTTGCAGAGAAGAGGTGGAGAAGGTGTAGGAGTTCAGGTACCTGGGGTCAACAGTGCAAAGTAATGTAGAGTGTGTTTGATAAGTGAAGAAAAGAGTGCAGGCAGGGTGGAGAGTGGCAGGAGTGATTTGTGATAGAAGGGTATTGCCTTGCTGACTGCATTTTCTACCTTTATAAAAGAAATAATAGTATCTTACTCTTTATTTTCTTGTCTCCCTAAGCTTGTAGATGTAAATACACTAGTTAGTGCTCAGATTACCACAGAGTAATTTAAGTACCGTATTTTCCGGACTATAAGCCGCTACTTTTTTCCCACGCTTTGAACCCCGCTGCTTAAACAATGAAGCGGCTAATTTATGGATTTTTCCTGGTTTCACAAGCTTCAAGCCAAAAAACTGAGCTCCATAACATTAGACCAATGAAACTTCCAAACGGGTTAGGTGAACCAATTAAATTCTTTATATTAGCTCGCGCTCCCACTGAATCGGGCCCCACATCGGGGGCCACATCATAAATATGGATGAAGTTCCTCTGACGTTTGACCTGCCGCTCACTCGGACTGTCAACAGGAAATGTGAATCATTCGTCACGCTGAAAACAACCGGGCATGAAAAAACGCACTTCACCTGTGTTCTGAGCTGCACGGCATCGGGAGAAAAGATTCACCGATGGTGATTTTTAAACACACGACGATGCCAAAAGATAAACTCTCGAGAGAAATAGTTGTGAAAGGAAGGAGGAAGACAGTGAACAATGACTTTCTTGGTAGGCTACTGTTTAGATACAAGCCGTGTAACAGACACTGTCTTTCGTTAAAGCCTGTGTAAAGTTCATTAGTTTCAGTGTAGACACCTGCGGCTTATAGACAGGTGCGGTGTATTTATGTTCAAAATAAAAATCTTTGTCAAATTCAGTGGGTGCGGCTTAATAGTCCGGAAATTACGGTACCCAAAATTTTTTTTTTCTGATTTTCAAAATAATCCTTAGTTGCAGTGTACAGCCTTCTTTGGTCATATTTACCAATATTAGTGGAAGACACTGTAATAATAAATAGTAGTAAATTATTTGGGACATATACCTAGACCCACATACTGAAAAATGTTGGAAATACCAACATGGACCCAATGTACCTCTTCAGGACTTTGCAGATGCCTTACTATGATGTTACATGGAACACTGAACACTTTACACATGCAGCACACACTTCTGTTTTGTACATTTGTGATACGTCTTGTATCTTTGTCTGTGTCCTTATAATTTGTGCAGCAGGATTAACACACAGAATTTCGTTGTATGGTGTAAAAAAGACTGTTTCCTGTGCATATGGAAAAAAAATCTTGGCTAGTACAATACGTGTGTATGCAGGATAATATGACAGTTACCTTCGGTGGATTGAATGGATACGTCTCTGGGATCTTGATTTCTAACTGATACCTGCCACCTAAAAAATAAATAAAAACAATATTTCACTGCGAGATAAAATCTATATAAATTTACATTAGGGGTGTAACAGTACACGTATTCGTAACAAAATTTTTCATTACAGGGCTTTCAGTTCGAATGTAATCTTAATCCCTCAGGAACATATTAAATTACGGACCGCAAGTTTGTTTAAACTCCGCCTTACACTTTGAGCGCATTTATTATTATTATTATTATTATTATTATTATTATTATTATTGAACTTAAACATGCACAACACTGCCAGGGGTATTAAAAAAAAAAGAAAAAAAAAAAAGAAACTAGAGTTAGCGCAGTGTCACTGTGGCTACTCACTCCGTACAAAACTACATAGCCCTGTGTGAAAAAGTGTTTTTTTACCAGGCCTGATTACTGCCACACCTGTTCGCAATCAAGAAATCTCTTAAATAGGACCTGCCTGACAAAGTGAAGTAGACCAAAAGATCCTCAAAAGCTAGACATCATGTCGAAATCCAAAGAAATTCAGAACCAAATGAGAAAGAAAGTAATTTTAATCAGTCTGGAAAAGGTTATAAAATACATTTCTAAAGCTTTGGGACTCCAGTGAACCACAGTGAGAGCCAATTATTCACAAATGGCAAAAAACATGGAACAGTGTAGAACCTTCCCAGGAGTGGCCGGCCGACCAAAATTACCCCAAGAGCACAGCGACGACTCATCCAAGAGGTCACAAAAGACCCCACAACATTATCCAAAGAACTGCAGGCCTCACTTGCCTCACTTAAGGTCAGTGTTCATGACTCCACCATAAGAAAGAGACGGCAAAAATGGTCTGCATGGCAAAGTTCCAAGATGAAAACTGCTGCTGAGCAAAAAGAACATAAAGGCTCGTCTCAGTTTTGGCAGAAAACATCTTGATGATCCCCAAGACTTTTGGGAAAATACTCTGTGGACTGACGAGACAAAAGTTGAACTTTTTGGAAGGTGTGTGTCCCATTACGTCCGGCGTAAAAGCAACACCGCATTTCAGAAAAAGAACATCATACCAACAGTAAAATATTGTGGTGGTAGTGTGATGGTCTGGGGCTGTTTTGCTGCTTCAGGACCTGGAAGACATTCTGTGATAAATAGAACCATGAATTCTGCTGTTTACCAACAAATCCTGAACAGTCCAGCCATCTGTTCATGACCTCAAGCTGAAGAGAACTTGGGTTCTGATCCAAAACACACCAGCAAGTCCACCTCTGAATGGCTGAAGAAAAACAAATTGAAGACTTTGGAGTGGCCTAGTCATGACCTGAATCCTATTGAGATGCTGTGGCATGACCTTAAAAAGGAGGTTCATGCTCAAAAATCCTCCAATGTGGCGGAATTACAACAATTCTGCATAGATGAGTGACCAAAATTCCTCCACAGCGCTGTAACAGACTCACTGCAAGTTATCACAAACGCTTAATTGCAGTTGTTGCTGCTAAGGGTGGCCCAACCAGTTATTAGGTTTGGGGGCAAACACTTTTTCACACGGGGCCATGTAGTTTTGGATTTTGTTTTCCCTCAATAATAAAAACCTTCATTTAAAAACTGCATGTTGTGTTCACTTGTGTTATCTTTTACTAATATTTAAATTAGTTTGATGATCTGAAACATTAAAGTGTGACAAACATGCACAAAAATAAGAAATCAGGAAGGGGGCAAACACTTTTTCACACCACTGTATATCTGTATTACCCAAATAGGGTCGAACAAATGTAAACTATACCATTTTTCCATTAATTCAATATAATTGTATCAATTTAATTTGTGCCAATTTAATTGATTAAAATGGCAGTTTAGTTAAATAATATATAAAATATTTTATAAAAATAAAATACAATAAATCAAATTAATGCAATAAACATTTTATTATATTAATTTAATTGATTTATTGTATTTTATTTTTATAAAATATTTTACATATTTAACTAAACTGCCATTTTATTTAAAATTGTTTAAAAACTTTTTAATGCAAACTGTTCAAATGTTGATCACAAATGTCAATAATAATAATAAACCATGTTAATTAAAAAAATTTAAAAATAAAATAAAAATAAATAAAAAGACGACAAGCAATTCTGTTTTGCGTTTCTTCCCCCAAGCCAGAACTGATCTGAACCGGGACATAAAAACCGAGGTACATAACCAAACGTAAATTTTGTGTACAGTTACACCCGTAATACACACACACACACACACACACACACACACACACACACACACAGTATCTCGCCAAAAGTGAGTACATTTGAGCAACCATTTTAAGGACAATTCTATAGAAATTAAACTTGGATATATTTTAGAGTAGTCAGTGTGCAGCTTGTATATCATTATATATTTACTGTCCTCAACGTACATTACATTACTCAACATACAGCCATTATTTTCCAAATATCTGGCAACAAAGTGAGTACACCCTGTACACTGTATGTCGTGTAACCATGAAAATCCACACGTCCTATTCATCATGTTCATGTTTTTGTCTAGTTGACAAAAGCATATAAATGTGTGTATCTTGTATAAGAGCAGTTAAAAAGTAGTGCTTTCAGTACAATTCTCTCATACTGACCACTGGATGTAAAACATACATCTCATATTAAAGACTCTCTGAGGATTTGAAAATTAGAATTGTTCCTCTCCTTAAAGATGGTCTACGCTATAAGAAGTTCAGTAACACCCTGAAACTGAGTTACAGTACAGTGATCAGGGTCATACAGAGCTTTTCCAGGACGGGTTCCACTCAAAAAAGACCTCACAAGGGTTGTTGAAAGAAGTCGAGTCCTCGTGCTGTGCGCCAGGTGCAGAAGCTGCTTCAGAAACAGACGCAGGAGTGCTGCAGCTTTGCTTTAGAGGTTGCAGAAGGTCTTCTTGTCAGTGCTCAGACCATACGCCGCACACTGAAACAAGTCGGTTTGCGTGGCCGTCGTCACAGAAGGAAGCTTCTTCTGAAACTGGCTCACAAGAAAACCCACAAACAGTTTGCTGAAGAACAATCTGTCCAAGAGCATGAATTACTGGAACCATGTCCTGTGGTCTAAAAAGATTAAGATAAACACGTTTGGCTCAGAAGGTGTCCAGCATGTGTGGGGACGTCCTGGTGAGGAGAACCAAGAAAATTGTGTCTTGTCTACAGTCAAACATGGTGGTGTTAGCATCATGGTCTGGGGCGGCATGAGCTGCTGCTGGTACTGGGGAGCTGCAGTTTACTGAGGGAAACATGAGAAGTTCAAAAACTGGGCTGAACAGCAGTTTTCCAAAATAATAACAACCACAAACACCACGATGACAACTGCCTCGCTGAGGAAGCTGAAGGTGATAGAGTGGGCAAGTACGTCTCCAGACCTGAACCCTATTGATCACCTGTGGGGCATCCTCAAGCAGAAGATGGAGAAGCGCCATGTGTTTAACACACAGCAGCTCTTAAGGAGGAGTGGAAGAGGATCCCAGTAACAACCTGTGCAGCTCTGGTGAATTCCATACCCAGGAGGATTAAGGCAGTGCTGGATAACAACAGTGCTCACACACAATATTCACACTTTGGACACAGATTTGACATGTTCACTGAGGGTGTACTTACTTTTGTTGCCAGTTATTTGGACAATAATGGCTGTATGTTGAGTTATTTTCAGAGGACAGAAAATCTGTACTGCTATAGAAGCTGCACATTGAATACTCTAAAATACAAATATGCATAGAGTATTATTTTTTTAATATATTTATTTATTATTTATATTATAGTCTTCACCTCGCTCTTTAAGCATAGTGTCACTGTGGCTACTTTCTGTACCGGAAACACGATTTGTACTCACGATTTTGTCCAAAGTTTTACTACAGTCTAGCAGTATAGATTCTTTTGAGTTTTATGTACAGCTTCAAGAATTTCTGTTAAAAGGAAAAAATCCTGACAACTCCACATATCGAGGGAGTGAATGAATGAATGAATGAATGAATGATGGAAAAAATAAATACATTTATGAATAAACAAATTAATTAAAAAAATAAATAACTATCGTGTGTTTCTTAAACCCAGACATTTGTTAAAGGATGCTAAAATAAGTAGAACAGATAAGTAGCGCATATCTTTAAAAGATTTTATACTGAATGGAAAAAAACACACATACACATTTGTATTAGCTAATAAATTACTAACTATTTAATGACATTTTTCCATTTATTTAATGAATGATTCATTTGTGCATATTTAATTGATGACTTAATCAATTTAATAAAAGTGTATTGCATTAATTTGATTTATGCTAATTTAAAAATATATATATTTTATGTTTTCAACAGCAAACTGTTGTTCACAAATTTTAATATCGATAAATGACATTAATAAAAAAAAACTACAAGCAATTTTATGTTTGCATTTCCTCCACCAACCGTACCGCAATTGAACCGAACGGTGACTTCAAAACCGAGGTACGCACCGACCCGTGAAATTTGTGTACCGTTACACACACACACACACACACACACACACACACACACACACACACACACACGCGCGTATATATACACCGATCAGGCATAAAATTATGACATTATACCATGATGAGAAGTGAAGTGAATAACACTGATCATCTCATCATCATGGCACCTGTTAGTAGGATATTATTAGGCAGCAAGTGAACATTTTGTCCTCAAAGTTGACGTGTTAGAAGCAGGAAAAAATGGGCAAGTGTAAGGATTTGAGCGAGAAATGAACAGCGGTGAACCGGCGCTCGTTGACGCACGTGGAAAGCAAAGGCTGGTCTGTGTGGTCGAATCAACAGACGAGCTTCTGTAGCTCAATGTGCTGAAGAAGTTCATGTTTGATGGGTCAGAACTGTTTTGGCAGAAAAAGGGGGACTAACACAATATTAGGCAGGTGGTCATAATGTTATGCCTGATCGGTGTATGTATATACATATATAAATGTATCATCATCTAAGGAACTGGATCATGGAGTCCTCACCTTCATATGGAGTGTCTGGAGGTCCTGCAATCTCCCCTTTCAACTCTGTGAAATTTTCATCCACCAGGTCCACCTTTATCTGATTTTTACTCGTCTGTTGGACAGAATGTAGAGAACAAAACAACGCAGGAGTGAAGTACATTTTTACAAATAAAACAGTGTCTTTCATGTCATATAAATCCGGATTATTAGGACATTATTAGAACATCTCATTTCCAATGTATTCCCTGATTCCACTTTACAGGCCAATACTCAACTCAGAACGGAACCAGAACCAAATAAAGCTTCAGGAGGAGGATTTTATTTTCACTTTTATTTCAAGTTTTTATTTTATTATTGTTATTAGAAATTATTATTAGAAAATGTGATAAGAAACCCTAAGAGTGTCCATCCTCAGGTCTCGGCTAGCAGGCTAACAGGATGTTAGCGCGTCCTTGTCAAACATAGCAGGTTTGTCAAATAGCTAGCAAATTCTCATATCCACTACAAGTCATTCACTTCTCGTGTTTTTATTTACCCTTGTGTCGATTTGTTTGTCTAAAAAAACAGCTAGTGGCGACGAATCTCCTTAACACGGATATTTTACGACAGCTAACTAGCTTGACGTTTATTCAGTACACTGAGTTAGCATGACCGCTAGCTGTAAACAAGTGTGTTATTATATTAGATGTGTGTGTATATATATTATTTTCACACACACACACACAGGATAAAATAAAGAATAAATCCGCAATCCTCAAACCTCTTCGCTTTTGAGGACTTCTTTAAACTCCCGTTTGATTCTCTGCACGGCGATGTTGGCCATGTCTGTGTGCCTGGAGCGCCGGGTTTCACAGCTCTGTTCACTCGGGCCTGCAGTCCGCAAAGCCTGCACTATCACACACACTCACACACACACTTACACACACTCACACACTCTCTCTTTCACTTCTTTTACCTTGTTTCCCTCTAGACGCTTCTAGTTTCCAAACACAATGAGAGTCTGGAAACCGAGCGCAGAATGGAAACAATTCGATTTTTTTCCCCCAGTGTGAACGCGTTTCTCCACATGTGCCTGTACTGTAGTGAGATCCAGCCTTGTCCTCATCCACATTCAGTGTACTCCATATACAGCAAAATATGATTGAAACGATTCCAGATGCCGCCCAAAACAAAAAACATACCCTTCAAGTCTAATTCGGTTTTAAATGTGAAGCACTTTTTTTTACACAATTGAAGGTGGTTACAAAGTTCTATAAAGAAAAGTTTATCGCCTATATGTTTGTTCCTTTGAATCGTTTATCACTGATGAGCAAGCCAGTGGTGTGTAAAAACACCATGAGATGGCATGAGGAGGAAATCTTGAGAGGAACCAGAACTCAAAAGAGAACCCATCCCCATCCTCAGCAGCTTCATGGGTCTTTAGGCTATTGATGTGGAACCTTCCCCCCCGCTACACAGAGTGGTCTCCAACTGAAGAAAACTCCATCCAGAGGTTGGACGTATGGATGAACCGGGCAAAAAAACCGAAGAGAAGAAATTGACAGGAACGCTGTACCTCAGGAGTAAAGTAAAGCTACATCACATACTTACATCAGTAAAATACAGATACACGAAAAAGCTACTTAGATACCGTTAAGGAAATACATTGATTTTATTTACTCTCCCCCACTGGTAAGGCTTTGGGTTACTGATCAGAAGGTCAAAGGTTCAAACCCCAGTATCAACAAGCTGTCACTTTTGGGGCCCTTGAGCAAGGCCCTTAACCATATGGGCTCCAGGGGTGCTGTATCATGACTGACCCTATGCTCTGTGTTATGTGAAGAAAGAATTTCACTGTGCTGCAATGTATATGTCACCAAATAAAGGATCATCTTCTATTAGGACATTATTTGTGTTACGTTTAGACCAGAAGATCTGGAGTGTCCTCAACCAATATCAGTGATCTCTCTAATCCTCTCACAAATCTCACATCAACATTATTTTAAAAAAATGTCTAGCAAAAATTGTTCATACTTATTTAATAATAGATTGTGTCTGACAAAAAAGAGAATTGAAAAAATAATTATTCTCCTCGGTGAACCATGAAGATGTTGGAAGCTTGGACCAAGCAAAAAGTGGACGTTCATGAACTGGTACAAAATAAAAAAAAATTGTAATGAAATGACATGTTTAAGTATATGTTTATTTAACACTAATGGAAAAAGTCTCCAGTATTAGAACATATTTAATGTAAGAATGAACAGTTTTCTGGTATTGGAAGTGTTGTGTGCTTTCAGGTTCAAACGTTTGGAGAAGAATCACATTTGGAAGTGATGGTCAGGTTGTCATATAGTGTAGTGTTATATTTATTATTATATTTAGAGAAGTGAGTCAAAACACGTTTTGTCAACTAGCAACTGGTTCTTGTAAATAAAAACCTTTCCTGAATCACCTCTAATAATGATCAAGTAATAAATTACACCAGGAACTAACTAACTAACCAGCTTGCAAAAACATTTTACCAGTTTTACCAGTTTTGTGTTTTGCTGGTCACACTAAGCTGAATTTTAACAAAGCTACATAAATAAGATGCTATGTGAAGTGTTACACATCACATTCTTATCTCTTACTGTGTTCGACAGAGTTAAAAGGTGGTATCAGAAAGTTTCAAGATGAGCTCTGTTTACAAGAAAGTACTTTAGTTATTTACATTTACACAATACCACCTTCAAAATAGTCCCTGCCACGTTCCTGCCACATTCCTGCCACGTTCCTGACACTTATGGAATGTGTCCTAGAAGTTTTATTCGAAGTGTCAATCACCTTCTGCGTTTCTATCAGTCTGCCTGCCTGTCTGTCTGTCTGTCTGCCTGTCTGTCTGCCTGTCTGTCTGTTTATTCATTTCTATTGTCTGCAATTATAAACATTTCAGAAAAGCTTGATTTATTTGCTGTATTCAAATACAACAATTCATTAAATACGATTTAATTTAATAATACATTGGAAAAAGGGAAATTGGCTGTGATTGTCTATGTTGCTTGATCTTTGGTCGGCTGGTGAACTTGGCGGAGTGATACATGAGCCGCAACGCGGGCGAGACTGGAACTTCTTTAGCTGCGGCGTCACCTGGATAATTAATCGCTCACCTGTCAGCCAATCAGAATCAAGCGTGAGAAACGCGCAGGGTTTCTTCATTAGACCGATTTATGGCGCCACCTACAGGCGCGATTTGGGCACTACTGAACCTTTTAATGTGAAAGGGGAACTCAGAAAGGTTGTGCACAGTTTCCAAAGCCGGCTTCAGCCGCGTAAAATGACACGGAGTTTCCTTCGTATTGTCCCTCGCCCACGGAATCTCGCGAGATTTGCGACGTGGCTTGTCTCGTTTTCGACCAGCTGTAACGCGGAATCAAAACAGAAGCGGAACAGGAGACGGAGCTGCGGCCCTGTAATGCTGAACCTGAGACCCGGGGGCATTTACACATCTGTCTGCAGCTGGAACTCAGCTGGAGCTTAGACAGACTTTTCTGCACACATTTATTCATTGAGCGCATTTAGAAACAGTGTGTCTCATTGACTGGTAAGAAATCGTATGTTATTTATGATGATGATGATGATGTCATACACCAGTTATTGAGTTTGTTGCACGAATTGTGCTTCTAACAATTTCTGCAATATTTCTTTTGCATCATGATGTAACCTTTTAAACATTGTTTATTCTTTTGCATCCTTGAAAAAAAGCATCTTTTCAAGCACTTTTTCACTTTTCTTGCATTTAAAGTGACTGAATTTGGTTAAGAAATTTGTTCCAGCATGTAAGAACTTGTGTGAAATCATCATCACAGTGGTTTTTCTAACACTGGAAAAGTGAACTAACATATTTGTGTACTCTATTGAGGCAAAATCTGCCATGTCCCACTTGACAAAAAAAAAAAAAAAATCAGACCGGTTTTAACACGCCTTATCCTGTTGGCCTTGATTTTGGGATAAGATTGTGTCCTTGGGAACCTTCAGATCCTTGGTTCATATTCCCACAGAGGTTTTTTTTTTTTTTTTAAGCACTTCAGTTGATGCTCTAAGCCCTGGTCAAGTGATGGCAGAAGGAGGATTCGACCCCTGCGAATGCATCTGCTCTCATGAGCATGCCATGAGGAGGCTCATCAACCTGGTAGGAATCGCTTTCAATTTCAATATTTCAAAATAACCTTGAAGAAAAAAAAAATTCAACCAAAAGTTTTGCCCTCTGACTTTCTATAACTTCTGCTTCATTACTCACGTTTCTCTGATGTACAAGGAGGATGTATTGTGTAACAGTGTATTCATGATCTTTTTTTTCTCTAGAAAGCAGTCCTTCAAATGACAGAGGCCAGAAATGCTTACACTGAGCTGCATTCTTAAAACCCACGGTTTTGTTTACCCTTCAGTAGAATTTACACTACGTATCTTAATCGCTAAATTAATGAGGCGTTTAATTTAATAATACTACAGTCATCAAGGACAGGAAGTTCCTCAATAAACCAGCTCTTTATGTGTTTGCTTTATCATCTGAACTGGCTGAACAGTTTGAAAATGTCAGGGTGTACAATAAATGCACAGCCTAATCTCTCTGTTTTCAGTATTTTCTGGTATGTGAATACATACAAACCCACCAGGAAACAGGAAAAAAATTACACTGGTCACTTGATACTCAAGAATATGTAGTTGGTACATACAAAGTTCAATGGAAAACAGTTGAAACTAAACATAGGGACTATATGTGTGGTCAGGCACTGCTGGGTGTAACTTCATCGGCTATAATTTTACACGTGTAACTTGCTTATTGCACTTGCAAGTTCTTCTTTGTGGTTTACATTAGAGGTGTGGTACAGTAATGAGCCATCCTGTCATAATTCAAGAGCTACTACTGTGAGCAGAAGTCGAGGAAATAAATGTTATTCAAACACTTATTTATTATCTTTTTAGTACCGTATGTTTTTTGTCTAATTTCTATAATGATTCAACTTTTAGACAATTTGTCATTTATATACCCAAACAGAATAAATAAATAAATATATATATATATATATATATATATATATATATATA
>JAAIIK010000443.1:381819-395447 GCA_014706435.1 Silurus glanis
TATATATATATAACAAATACAAAACTCTTTAAAAAAAATAAAAATCATTATTTGTATTCACTATACATTTGTTTTACTGATCACCAAATCACCAAAATCCACCACGATGCACACATCCGGCAATTAAAACCATCCGTGTGGAAACATAGCAAAAGTTCTTTTTGCTGTCCTGATTATTTACGTAATTTAAAGCACCATAATTACTTTAAAACATTTACAAGAATATTTTATCTTCATGCTCTATGTTGAGTTTGGTTTCACTAATAATAACACATTTGAATAAGCGTCCATATTTGTCTGTCAATGTTGATTAGAGTATTAAAAACTTGAAAAGTATTAATTTAAGGTACATTTAGAAGAGATAAAAATGTGCGATTAAGTTGCGATTAATCACAAGTCAACTCGTGACAATTCATGCGATTAATCGCATTTAAAAGTTTTAATTGATTGTCATATAACATGTAGCATAGACCAATGTACAAATGGAATAAAATTCAAGATGCTCCAAGTGCATAATTACATAAAGTTATAGTTTATATCCAATAGTGATACCTACAAACTTGTGTATTATGGGCTGCATCATGTAAGAATGGAAGATGACGTAAATTTTGTTTTCCTTCTCTACCTGGTTGATGTTGAAGCATTGTCTTGTTAAATCTATCCTCAGCTGAGGCAGTCGCAATCCTACTGCACAGATACAGAGTGCCTTCAGGAATGTAAGTTCTTTTTCTTACTTTCTTTTTTTTTAAATAAATAGACAAAATAAATCTATAAATAAACAGCACATGAACATCTGAACAGCCATATTTTTGGAAACTTATCATCATTTTAGAATCAAAATAACATATTTGGTTATTGTGATCATTCCAAACATCCAAAATTTCAAACTATCATGACTAAGAAGAAAGACTTGAGAGAATAGAGATATGGTGACCTCCAAATTTTTTGACATACTTTGTGAAAATAAACAAAAAGAAATGAATGTATGAATCATTAATTAATTAGCAAGTGCCGTATCCTGCTTATGATGGTGGTGAACCCAGTAATGTTGACCTCAGGAATTCAACATGGATGCTACACCAGTTATCCTCTGTTTACCCTTCACACACTGACACACCTCAGGGCAAGTTAGTGTAGCCCGTCTGCTTACCTGCCTGTCTTCAGACATTAGGAGGAAACCAGAGAACCCTGATGAAACCTCGGAAACATGGGGTGAACATGTAAAACATCATATCATATTCATACTTTTTCAGCTTTATTTTGGTCGATGTTTAGGAGCCAATCCTTGAAACACTGAAAACATGAATGAGCCATTAGAAAGATTCTGAAAGCCCCTGTGCACCATGTTAGTCATAGATTATATGTGTGAGTTGCTGATGATTCAATGTGGTTTAGCCTATTATTTAGACAAACAGGCTCTTGTTGTATTAGGTGTGTATTATCTTTACATTCAATTGTCTTTTTTTTTATCTTCTTTTATAGTATTTATCAGAAAAGACAAGTCTGTTAAGCATGCTGATGTTAAAGGAACTGCTTGTTAGTAGATAAGCTTCAGCAATTCTGTCAAATCCAAATGTCTTCTTTTTTCTTCATGCAAATGTCAGATGGATTAAATTAAAAAGAGGAACAGTGTCTGTGTTAAACTCATGCGTTGAACTGCCTTTTGAACACACAGTGTTTGGAAAAAGTTTTTTTTTTTTTTCTACCCATTCATGCAAACCGAAATTTATAACAAAAGATTGTGGATCCAGAACTATTCTACAATATAAACAATGATTCTAAATAGGTTAAATGGGTATTTGCCTATGGCCTATGCATAGAGCTCCACAGTTTGCCCATTAGGCAAGGCACATAACATTACAATGTTCTATATTGTGTTACTTCCTGTTTATGAGCGGTTTTCTCACCTTTGTTTGGTTTGTGCAGTGCCAGGACCGAGTTCTCCAACAGGGGGCGACCTGACTCTTCCAATGATTATTATGGGCTGGATAGTGGTGGCACTGGTACTCTTCTTACTTCGTCCTGCCAACATGAGAAGACCCAGGACCTCCAACAAACCTACCAGCCCTTTTACTGTAAGCTATATTTGCAATCTGGCCAAAAATATGTGGACCCCTGACAGTTACACAGATGTGTTTATTCTGGAAAAAAAAAAAAACAACTGTTACCACAAAGTTGGAAATATACTGTTTCATTGAATGAATTTGTATGCAATTTGTCTTTACTGGAGCCCAAACCTGTTCCAGCATGATCTGCACAGAGCCCTGACCTCAACTCTGCTGAACACATTTGGGATAAACTGGAACACTGACTCATCAGTGTCTAAACTCAATAATCCAGAATAAACTCAAACAATGGAAAAATCAAGTGGTAACTCCGTGTTTAAGATGTTGGACTTCTGATCAGAAGGTTCTGAGTTTAAATCCCACCACCCGGTGGTGGACATTAAGGAAGTGAATGTAATTCGTTACCGTATTTGAGTAACTTCTTCGCATATCTGTACTTTACTAAAGTAATTCCATTTGGGGAGACTTTTATTTTAACTTTAACATATTTCAAAGAGAAATATCGTACGTTTTACTTCTACATTTTGTGAAATCGATCGTGCCTTTTTATTTATAAGTGGGGAAAAAGCGTAACTGGTCAAACACCCAGCAATCCACCGATCAGGGTGAAGCCTGCGCTCCGTTTTAAACTTGTTCTGATTGCTGCTTGGTATCTACTGATCACCAACATACAGATCAGACTCGAACTCACCCGTGTCGTTATTTGCATGATTTTTTTTTAAGTAGTTGAAAATAAGTTTTTGGGCTCATGATCATTTGAATAAATATCAATGTTTGACTCATTAATATCATTCTATTAATACATTGGTGTGCCAATAGTAACATTAGAGTCTTTACACATTTGCCTTCAAATGTACTTAAGTACAATACTTTTGTACATTTACTCAAGTAAAAGTTTAAAGGGATCCGTGTTACTTTTACTGGAGTAATATTTTACCTACTGAATCTCTACTTTTATTCAACTACATTATTTGTGTACTTTGTCCACCACTGGCAGCCACTGCTGTGTCCCTGAGCAAAGCCCTGAACCCTCAACTGCTCAGATGTATAAATGATGTAATTGTAAGTCGCTCTGGAAAAGAGTGTCTGCCAATTGCTGTAAATGTATATTAGTGTTTGGTTCGTTGGACTTTTCACAATTCTTCTGTGTATATGTACTTAAAACTGCACATATCCTGCACATATATATTTTTAAAAGAGAATATTATTATTTAAAAAGGAAGTTTCTTTAATGTTTAATGAGATTAATGAGCGTTCTAACTACAAAATTGAGGTTTATTGGTACCTACTGTTGTTTGAGAGGATATTTAGTGTAATGATTAAAAATAATACATTTAGAAAAGGTTGTTTTTTTCCCTCATGGGTCCATTTAGGATTATGAATTCCTATTCAGAAAGTTTAGATTTCATAGAATGAGAAATAAGCAGTGATGGTGAGGGTGTAAATGGTGAAACACCTAAAGAGTGCTTGCTTTTACACCTTCTGTGTATTCGGCATTAGAGCATGTTCTAGAGGCAGGATCATCACAGCGTCATGGATGATTGCATTCGCTTTTACCTTGATCAGGGACTCACTCGAACTAGAGATAAGCAACTCAAGAACTTTGAGGATGGATTTGGGCTGTAATTAATATCAACAGTCTACTACAAAGGCTGAGGAGCACAGGTTGCATGAACAGTTCTGCATTTACGCACCTATTACTACACACCATAACAATGTAACTACAAAGAATGGACATTCGGTGGCACCCAGATGAGGATAAGTTTCCTCTGGAGTCTGGTTCCTCTCAAGGTTTCTTTTTCATTCCATCTCAGGAAAGATTTTCCTTGCCACATTTGCCACTGGTTTACTCATCAGGAATAAACAATTATAAGGAACAAACTTATAGGCAATAATATACAACCTCATTACCGCTTAATCTGTAAAGCTGCTTTAAGCCAATGTCCATTGTAAAAATTCGAATTGAATTGAATTATAGTTCATATTTGTTGCCGAAAATTTGTAACTTCAAGTCAGAGATTTCAGATGCCAGAAACAGTCACAAGGCGCGAGATTTTCTCCAATTCCATAGTGAGAAAAATAGGTCGGATAACGAGAAAACAACTTTTGTAATGTTGAGAAAATTATTATTATGCATGGCCTCTTAGGACTTCTGTACTCTACCCTTGCACTTTTATTCTAAATGTCTTACATGGGTTTTATTTTTCCCTTTAGAACAATGGCAGAGAACCTCCAGCACCTCCAGTAGACTAGCGACGAACTGGGTGTCTCCTGACTTCATACTACGACAAAGACCTTTTACCTGAACTTTCAGTCTTCCATCTAATCGGCTACTTTTACTTACTCTCTCTGTTAGGAGTGATTATTATTTTTTTAATTCTGCATATTTTCTCATCTAAGGGTTTTTAAACATGAAACGACACGGCGCCAAAGCAGCCAAAGACTTTAAAGTCCGGTCCAGTTTCACGTTAAAAACATTCACATTCTCCGTGGTGGTGTGTTAATCAGACTATAGCGTATGACACCATGACCAAACCCAAATACTCATGATTCACAGTAAGGTGGCCTGTAATGATGTAGATGGATTCCTTCATTCAGGGTGGAGGTTGTTTTGCATTCTACACGAGCCGTACCATTTCGAATGCTTATGACATTGAATGATGTCATTGATGAGGTCAGAACCCGAGGCCGTGGCTCTTGTGATATGATGTATGATTCGCACATCTCGTTCGCGTAGACCACTTAACGCACCGGTCGGGCCGCATTTTATCCAAATTTTAGTTTCTGTGATTACAATAAGCTGTAGGTAGGTGTGTAGGCGTGTAGGTGTGGTAGAAGTTGCAGATCTGCCGACTGTCTGGGGGGTCGTTAAGGTCTTATTTTGAGCAGACACAATTTACCGGATGTAATAATGTAACGTTAATTCGACTACAGAGCCAGTCTGGGTCCCATGCGACCCATTTCCAAAGTATGTCAAGAACCGATTTTACGAGGTTGTATCAAAAACTTTTGAGACTGGCTCTGTTTACAAGAAAGTACGTTATTTATCCACGTTTACACACAATCACCTTCAAAATAATCTCCTTGCACAGCAGTACAGTGCTCCCAGTGTTCCTGCAACTTCTGGAATGTGTCCTGGAAGTCTCCTTTTTGAAGCGTGTCCAGCTTCTTCTGCAATTTGCGCTGGATGTCTGCAATGGTGTCAAAACGGCGACCTTTAGGCTTCGTCTTTGGGAAGAGGGCGAAGTCCACAGGAGCTAAATCTGGCGAGTAGGGTGGGTGTGGAAGTGAGATTATGATGTTTTCAGCAAGATACTCACGTGAGGAGAGCTCGGTGACAACACGTGGTCAGAATATAACACCACCTGTACAGCTCCCAATGAATTGAACGATGTTTTTTGACACTTTGATTTATGAAGGTCGGTGCTCCCTGTGACTGTGTGTACAGCCTTGTGCTGCCATCTGTTGCCGTGTTACAAAACTAGACTCAACTTTTTGATACCACCTCGTATGATGATTTGTCTTTTCATTGGCCATCAAGTGTCACATTTATAGCTCCTAAACTTTTAAGATTCAATTTTAATTTATCTCCTCATGACCAATTATAACTAATACTAAATATAACAATATATGGTTACAATATATTAGACATTGTGATATTTGGTTATGGCCTATTTTTATTTTAAATCTTTTAATCTGTCCCAGGAAGCTTTTTTTATTCAATACATTTACACTAAAGGACTTTTGACTCTGTGTTTCAGAAGTGAGTAGCATCAGTTAATGAAAGTCTGTAGCTTCTATTAATTAGGGTTTTGGAGACTTGGCGTTAGAGTCCTGCTCTCTGCATTATCATGGTTCATATCATTTCTACGTGGGTTTACACGTAGATGCACACAATCTCTCAAACATGAATTAGGGGTGGTGGAAATTAGGGGTTTGTGTAAACGATTCTCAATGAGTAGTTTTGCTGTGGTTATAAAATTTGTTTTGAGAGAAAGGGCTTCGACTATGCACTTTTACTTTGTTCCTGAAGTACACAGTTAATAAAATCTGTACACTATATATTTTTGTGTGTGTGTGTGTGTTTCCCCATCTGGTTTGAATCACTATGGGGTGGGTGAGGAAGAAATTCGTCCCCTTGCAGCACACTCATCTGTTTTATTGCGTCATTGTGATTCATGCTGCTTCAGGGCGGATTTGAGTTCACTCTTCATGATTGTGCTTATAATGACGTTTTGAGAAATGTTGAAACACTTTTTTAAACTTTAAGAAGTGTATAAAAGATGCTTCATTTATTAAAAACAAAGTATATAAAATAATAAAGATATATATATATATATATATATATATATATATATATAAAATACAGGGAATGGAAAGAGTGTAAAAGCACATTTATTGCTGTCACTATTAGAATTAACAATTATTTTTGTATGATTATTTTGATTAATTTTGTGTAGATACATGCTTCAAATACATTAAATTAATAAAAAAAAACCTCCTCAATGACATGGAAAAACTACACTAATTTTTCACAATATTGTAGTAATAATAAAAAAAAGTCTAGGTCTAAAAATAAAAAAAAATCATAATATATTTGTAATATATATTTTAAAATGTAGTAATTTAAAAATATATATTACAAATATATTATTAATTTAAAATTAATAATATATTTGTAATATATATTTTTTTAATTACTACATTTTCCCCTTACACACACACACGCTATTATTACCGACATTTTCATACATTTGTAATTACATGAAAGCTTCACTAAAAGCCATCCTGCCTGCTTTTCCCTACACGTGGCATACAGAAAAGCAAATTTCAAACCTAAAGTCCTAAAACAAAAAAAATAAAAATATGAGACATCTGCTGAAATATCCTTATAAGTAAATAGATATTTAGGAAGCCATTCAACAAAAAATAAATTATTCAAACTTATTATTTCACACGTTTAAACCAATCTCTTCTGCTGAATGTATTTCCGTGTCTCTTAGTATGTGATTTACCCGGAAGTGGGCTGCATCTGAGCCAGTTTTTTAAGTGGGCGTGCACGTGAGAGTGTGAGTGTGTATATAAATGTGTGTCAGTACAGTAATAGAGAGAGAAAGAGAGAGATTGATTGAGAGAGAGAGATTGATTTATTACTTTTCACAACAAGTCTTTGATTCATTCAGTAAAAGTGAGCAGAGGAACAGTAGCTGAAACCCTGAACATCTTCCTGGAGATTTGTGCATCACATCCGCCTCTGAGCTTCCAATAACTCCACTAAAAAAGCAAAAGGTAAGAGGTTTAAAAACCATTTATTTTATAAAAGAGTTAAAAGTAAAAAAAAAAAAAAAAAAACCTTTAAAATGTGGTTTCTGCTTTTATTTTCCCACTATGTACTTGAATACAATTGAATCCCTTAAATCCATTCATTCACTAATTGTTTTATAAACAAGAATCTCTGAAGAAGAATACAAAAAAAAATCATGTTCCTACTTCTATTACAGCTGATTCATCTACATTATACACTGCAAAACTATGTGTGTGTGTGTGTGTGTGTGTGTGTGTGTGTGTGTGTGTGTGTGTGAGAGAGTGGCACATTAATATGAGATCTTCACAACTCCTCAAACCTGCACTTTCCTCAGGAAGGCCCCATCTGGGCCCCAGAGGACAGTGTGTGTGTGTGTGTAATTAGAGGTTGTTCATGGCAGTGAAACATCTGGTTCTGATCCTCGGTCAGTATGTAAGTTTTGTGCGCTCCTGGGGGCCAGCGTTTTTTTTCTTTTTTCTTTTTTTTTTTCCTCTTCAGCCACTGAATAAGAATCACTTTGTTAAACTCATTATTAACTCAATCCATATAAAAAAAAATTCATGGGATTATTAAATTATTTAATATTTGATTTGATTTTAAGATTTTCTCTCTAGCAGGTCATTTCAGAGGTCTAATCCCAGCTATCCGATAGTTTATATCCTGACAGATAGTTTTTCCGGATTGCTTTATACAGCACAAGAGCGGCCTTTAGAGGCGAATCACTGACTCCATGTGCTGTTTATTTGTAGTGAGGATTTTTTTTTAATTCATTTTGGATGTAACGGTTTTTATTTATTTAAAGCGTTACTTTTTGTTTCAGTTTGAATGCATGTCTTATTTTCCTCCAATATTTTTTTATATAATAACATTTTTTATATTTATTTCATTTTCAAGGCCCACTGTTGGGTCCTTCACTCTCGCTGTGTCTCTCACATTAGGGTTGCTGTATCAGGGACGAGCTCTAACTTCAACTGTATAACAAGCTGTTCTGTGGATGTGTGGGAAATGTATTTCACTGCACTGTAAATGTAAAATTGATGGAAAACAGTTTCTTTTTCTTTTTTTCAGATGGTTAAGATTAGTAAAATATGCTGCATCGGTGCTGGGTATGTCGGGGGCCCGACGTGCAGCGTCATCGCCAGCATGTGTCCCGAGATTACAGTTACGGTAGTCGACGTGAACGAGAACCGAATCAAAGCCTGGAACTCGGACACTCTTCCCATTTACGAGGTAACTTCATCATCAGCCTGAGAGAAAACCCCCAATGCCATCTTTCATAATCTAAATTTGATCATCTATTAATTACACTTTATGATATACAGTTCGTTGAATTTGTGCAACCAGGAGCTACGGATCAACTCCTATTATACACCATACTCATAACTTATACACTCTTAAACCATACTGAACACATTTGGTACTATAGAAATGAATACTATAGACATTATACTTGTATATATTTTATATTCAATGTGCAGCTTCTATAGCAGTACCGATTTACTGTCCTCTAAAAATAACTCAACATACAGTCATCATTGTCTAAATAACTGGCAACAAAAGTGAGTACACCCTCAGTGAACATGTCAAAACTGTGTCCAAAGTGTGAATATTGTGTGTGAGCACTGTTGATATCCAGCACTGCCTTAATCCTCCTGGGTATGGAATTCACCAGAGCTGCACAGGTTGTTGCTGGGATCCTCTTCCACTCCTCCTTAATGATATCACGGAGCTGCTGGGTGTTAAACACAGTGTGTTTCTGCATCTTCTGCTTGAGGATGCCCCACAGGAGATCAATAAATCTCAGGTCTGGAGACGTACTTGTCCACTTCATCACCTTCACCTTCCTCAGCAAGACAGTTGTCATCTTGGTGTTTGTGCTTGTTATTATGTTGGAAAACTGCTGTTCAGCCCAGTTTCTGAAAGGAGGACATTGTGTTCTGCTTCATAATGTCACAGTACATGTTGGAATACATGTTTACCTCCCCAGTACCAGCAGCACTCATGCAGCCCCAGACCATGATGCTGCCACCACCATTCTTGACTGTAGGCAAGACACAGTTTTCTTGGTTCTCCTCATCAGGGCATCACCACACATGCTGGACACCATCTGAGCCAAACAGGTTTATCTTAGTCTCATCAGACCTCAGTTCCAGTAATTCATGCTCTTGGACAGGTTGTTCTTCAGCAAACTGTTTGTGGGTTTTCTTGTGAGCCAGCTTCAGAAGAGGCTTCCTTCTGGGACGATGGCAAAACAAACCGACTTGTTGCAGTGTGCGGCATATGGTGAGCACTAACAAGTGGACCTTCTCCTTCTTTAACCTCTAAAGCAAAGCTGCAGCACTCATGTGTCTGTTTTTTGAAGCAGCTTCTGCACCTGACGCACAAGGATTCAACTTCTTTGATGGACCCTTGTGAGGTCTGTTTTGAGTGGAACCTGTCTTGGGAAACCTCTGTATGACCCTGATCACTGTACTGTAACTCAGTTTTAGGATGTTACTGATCTTATAGCGTAGACCATCTTTGTGGAGAGCAACAATTCTAATTCTCAAATCCTCAGAGAGTCTTTACCATGAGATGTATGTTTTACATCCAGTGGTCAGTATGAGAGAATTGCACTGAAAGCACCAAATTTTACCTGCTCTAATACAAGATACACACATGTGTATGGTTCTGTCAAGCAGACAAAAACATGAACATGATGAATAGGATGTAAGGATTTTTATTGTTACATGCAGTACAGCTGTTATCACTTATAGTGTACTCACTTTTGTTGCCAGATATTTTGACAATAATTCTGACTTATTTTATATTTATTTATTTATTTATTTATTTATATTTTTTTATAAAAAAAAAAGTGTTAAATAGAAATGCGCGCTGCATTAATTAATAAAATTAGTGCCGGTAAAATAAATTTTGCGTTAACATAAATTTTGACAGCCCTAATATAAATATATTATGGATCACTATGCTCAGCATGTATAGTGTGTAGCATGTAGGACATGATGCCTCTCTTTTATTCTAATTTAATATTCCTACATCTGTGCACAGCCTGGCCTGAACGAGGTTGTATTGTCATGTCGAGGCAAGAACCTTTTCTTCTCTACAGACATCGACTCAGCCATCAAGGAAGCAGACTTGGTCTTCATTTCAGTAAGTCTATACCCTGGTTAGAGGTCAGCATGTGTGTTAAAGGATTAAAGGAACATGCAGTTCTTGTATGTCTGTCGACTTGAAGTCTTTCGCTCTGCTCTCAGGTAAACACACCCACCAAGACGTATGGGATGGGAAAAGGCAGAGCGGCTGACCTGAAGTTCATCGAGGCGTGTGCTCGGCGGATTGTGGAGGTCTCTGATGGTTATAAGATTGTGACTGAGAAAAGCACGGTGCCCGTGCGAGCCGCTGAGAGCATCCGCAGGATCTTCGATGCGAACACCAAACCCAGCCTTAACCTACAGGTTTGTGTTTTTTATGAGGTGGTATCAAAAAGTTTTTAGACTAGTTTTGGAACACGCCGGCTCCATCCTCAGCATTCTTCAACCGATAAACCCCACCGATTTCCCTCCTCTGCACATGTCCAAACCAGATCAATCGCACCTCTCACTTTGTCCCCAAAACGTCTTACATGTCAAGTCAAGAGGCTTTTATTGTCATTTCTACTATACACAGTGGTTCACAGTAAAAACGAGACAACGTTCCTCCGGAACCCTGGTGCTACACTAAATAACAACAAGCTACATGAAGTGCATCGAGTGCAACCTAGTGCAAACAGTGCAGACAAAAAACAATACAGACAGAAAACACAAGACAACACAAGACAAGACACAAAACCTGAGATAGCGCCGACTAGTAAACCTACTGTATACTCTGATTATACAGTACTGTATGAGGAGAACTGTAAAAACTATACCCGGGAGTGAATATAAACAGACACAGTGTAGTGCAAAAAAGTGTCCTTAATGCCACTGTCTCTAAACCATACAACATCGCAGGTCTCACCACAGTCCTAAACTTTCCCTTTCACTATTGCAGATACTCTTCTATCACAAATCACTCCTGCTATCACTCTTCTCCACCCACTCCACCCTGCCTGCACTCTTTTCTTCACTTCTCTAACACACTCTCCGTTACTCTGCACTGTTGACCCCAGGTACCTGAACTCCTACACCTTCTCCACCTCTTCTCCCTGCAACCACTCCACTGCCCTCCCTCTCATTCACACACATGTACTCTGTCTTACTCCTACTGACTTTCATTCCCCGTACCCCCACCTCTCCAGGCTCTTCTCAACCTGCTCCCTACTCTCACCACAAATAACAATATAATCTGCAAACATCATAGTCCATGGAGACGTCAACCTGTCCATCACCACTGCAAATAGGAAAGGGCTCAGAGCCGATCCATGATTCAGTCCAACCTCCACCTTGAACCAGTCTGTCGTTCCTACTGCACACTTTACTGCTGTCACACTGTCCTCATACATGTCCTGCACCACCCTCACATACTTCTCTGCCACACCAGACTTCCTCATACAGTACCACAACTCCTCTCTCAGCACCCTGTCATACGCTTTCTCTAAATCCATAAACACTTAATGCAACTCCTTCTGACCTTCTCTATACTTCTCCATCAACATTCTCAAAGCAAATAAGGCATCTGTGGTGCTCTTCCTCGGCATGAAACCATACTGTTGCAGGTAGTCACCTCTTCTCTCAGCCTGGCTTCCACTACTCTTTCCCATAACTTCATGGTGTGACTGATCAACTTTATTCCCCTGTAGTTACTGAAGGTCTGCACATCTCCCTTATTCTTAAAAATCAGTACCAGCACACTCCTTCTCCATTCCTCAGGCATCCTCTCACTTTCGCACTCACCCTACTCGCCAAATTTGGCTACTGGTTCATAAGAAAGTTTAATGAGAATCGTCACTAGGACTAAGAGCTGTAATTGTTGCCACAGGAGTCGAGACAGGAACATCAGAGTAGCAGGTTTACATTTGAGTATAGCAGATTTAAGTTACAAAAATTAAGTCAGAAGCAACATTTTAAAGTGTCTTCATGGTTGTATGTCTCATCTGACTGATCTTCTGAACAGATTTTAAACCTTTCTTTGTGTTTCCTGTTGTTCTGTCTGTCGCAGGTGCTTTCCAACCCCGAGTTTCTTGCTGAAGGGACGGCTGTGAAGGACCTCAAGGACCCAGACCGTGTTCTAATCGGTGGAGATGAAACTCCCGAAGGTCAAAATGCAATCAGGGCGCTATGCGAAGTGTATGAGCACTGGGTGCCGAAGTCGCGCATCATCACCACCAACACATGGTCATCTGAGCTGTCCAAATTAGTGAGTATTTGTGTGTGTGTGTGTGTGTGTGTGTGTGTGTGTGTGGGGAGTAGAACAGATTATTACTGTAAAAAAAAAAAAGAAAGAGAGACAAAAGAAATCTGCTGTGGCCTCCAAGTGGTCAAATGTAGATGTTTATATTCAGCTTGTTTGTTTGTTTATCTATCAAGCTAATTAGTGGGTGCTTTTAATGCTGAAGTCATAAATCCATCTTAGACGACCTGAACAGTGACAACATACAGAATGTACAGCTGATTATATACAAACATAGACATTGTGTGTGTGTGTGTGTGTGTGTGTGTGTGTGTGCTCGCACTTGTGCGTTAGGCGGCGAATGCCTTCTTAGCTCAGCGCATCAGCAGCATTAACTCCATCTCGGCTCTGTGCGAGTCCACCGGCGCTGATGTGGAGGAGGTGGCCCGGGCCATCGGCATGGACCAGCGCATCGGCAGCAAGTTCCTCAAAGCCAGCGTGGGTGAGTGTGTGTTTCAACTAGGGGTGGAAAATTTTTGTTTCATTTCCGGAAAACTTTCCATGGGAACTTCATCTGGAATATGTTGGAAATATTCAAAATTGGAAACCTACCTATGGGAATTCATTGGAAATTAATTAGAATTAATTAGAATAGTGGCCTCCATAGGCTCTGCAGTAAGTGTGCTGTGTGCATGTGATTGATGGTAGGAATGTAACTGAAACTGCATTAAATCTGGATGTTTTAACCAAAATGTTTCCGAAAAAAATTTTTTTTTCCAAATTAGGTTCCCTGTTATTCACTAACCTGTAATTTTGTAAATTCTCATTTATTCCTATTAATTCCAATGGAATGTTTCCAGTCTTGAAAACAACCAGCATGAGCATGAGGAAAGGTTTTTGATTTGTTCGTGTGTGTGTGTGTGTGTGTGTGTGTGTGTGTGTGTGTGTGT
>JAAIIK010000443.1:412243-423355 GCA_014706435.1 Silurus glanis
CACTAAGAAAGGGTTTTGAAAAATTCGCCCTGGATCGCGGCTAACTCTCGAAAAACGCGATTTCTCACGCATTGTAAATTCTTCGAAATAACAGTACGGATCCTAATGAAACTTACTACATTGTTTCTTATTACATGTTAGATGCACGATAAAAATTATTTTTAAAGTAGTTTGCCCTGTATCGGTACTACAAAGGGGTAGTACGTTATTTGTTGACGTTACGTTCTGATCTCTGATCATCCAGTCCTGCTCAGTGCTTACTGCTTATTGCCATATTGCTTAGCGTTCTGCCTTCCGTAGCGAAGCACGGGTACTTTCAGCTAGTTCATAATAAATCATGTTTCAATATGTACCATTTTAAGAAATAAAAATCACGCTTTCTATACATGTAATACATGTATACGAGGAAATCAGTTGCTGAAGTTTTGGGAGATGAATGTTGTCCCATACATGTCTGATACAGGATTCTAGCTGCTCAACAGTTCTGGGTGTCCTTTGTTGTGTTTTTCGTTTCCTGATGCGCCAAATATTTTTACATAGTGAAAGGTCTAGATTGCAGGCAGGCCAGTTCAGCACCTGGACTCTTCTACTACAAAGTCATGCTATTATAATAGATACAGTGTGCAGTTAGCGTTGTCTTGTTCAAATATGCAATGCCTTTGTTGCTCTAAAACCTGTATACTGTTCAGCATTGATGGAGCCTTTCCAAATGTGCAAGCTGCCTATTCCACAGGAACTAATGCACTCCCATACGATCAGAGAGTCTTTTTTTTTTAACTGAGCACTGATAAAAAGATAGATGGTCCCTCTCCTCTTTAGTCTGGAGGACATTTTGACCATGGATTTGCAAATCATTGCATTTTGTTTTTATTTGCATTTTACATAGTGTGTATTTTTTTTCTAAGTTTAATTACTGTGTGCAAATGTTTGTATATTTGCAAATTCAGCCACTTACCGTGTGCAGCTTTAGGTCTCTGAGGGTGTTCTTTAGTTTGTTGTAGTTTTTCCCAATAGGAATCTCAGTCTTTAGCCACGGTGGTAATCTGAGCCTGGGATTTGGAGCACGGATTAGTTAATCTGCTTTCAGTCCTGTACATTTTGACAGCTCAGTTAAGACATCGCTATTTTAGTAGTCAGGGCACTCTGTCTTTTCCATATTGGGATGTCTGTTGTTTGTAGGCAGTCAAGATGTACAGTATACAGAATACTGTATGTACATGGTATCCTGTGTCTGCCACATTTTCCTTTGTGATATTTCATGTATGGAAATTCTTACATTGAGTGTTTGATGTGAGGCCATTTGATTTGAGATTTAATCATGTTCTACTCAAATGCGAATGCAGTAGTCAATATGGTTATATGACTAGCATTTAGCCTGATGGGACTTTCTCAGGGCTCCTGTGCGTTTCTCGATTCGTTTGTCACACCTCTAAGAAATGCGCAATGAATGCCCGTAAAATTACAGTGTGTCTGCCTTAGTTAGAATGATGACTACAGACTGATGCGCTCATTTGTACTCAGGAATCCTAATAAAGACACTTCCAAGTCTCCTGGTCTGCTCTGCAAATTCCCAACTATAGTCATCTACCTGGAAACTGGGTTATCAATGTCTCAAAGTGTTATGAGTCAAGGTCCTTCCCAGTGCCGACATAAAAGCTTGGACTTAGACGCACCACAAGATTTTATCATTTTTATTAAGACAATCTGACAGATAAGAGAATCCAGACAGATGAATTACCTGGTCTATTTACAAAATAAATAGCTTGCGGTGCTGATTTTACAGGAAATCCATGAGCTCAACACTGGCCTGACAAACTTGTTTTTATTGACCACCTCTTTCCCATGTTCTTTAGTGAAACCACATGATGTGCCTGTTATCTTTTACACAGCAACCCCAGCAAAATTTATGAATAACATGAATTTAAACTTTGTCTTTTAATTTGATCGTTAGTTACTAGCAAAATGTACAAAAAAAATTAAATGGCCTTAGAAGGTGGGAGCTCATTGGTTAAGGCTCTGGGTTACTGATCGGAAGGTCGGGGTTCAAGACCCAGTATCACCAAACTGCCACTCTGGGGGCCCTTTAGCAAGGCCCTTAACTTCTCTGCTCCAGTGGTGCTCTGTCATGGCTGACCCTGCACTCTGACCCCAGCTTCCTAATATCGCAGGGATATGTGAATAAAATATTTCACTGTACTGTAATGTACATGTTACACATATAAAGTATAAAGCACCTTTCTTGTTTTCATTTTCTTAGAATATAGACAGAATTGATCTGATTGCCTTCCACTGTCAGCCCGCTGGAGCACTTCCGGCATTGCCACCTCCACCACTAAGGAATTGCCCCCTTGCAACCTGCTATGCGGAAATGGCGTCCATATTGCAAACACATATAAGGACGCCAGAAACCTCCAATCTGTGCCAGATTGTCTTTAAGGCTTGCCCTAAACACTCCAGTGTTTTTCTCTGAAACATTTAATCCTGTTACCGCCTGACTATTCTCACCTCTGGCCTCCCGACCACGCCCGTTTTCCCGACTCCGATCCGCGCACCTAGGCTTTGCGTGAACCTTAGCTCGTCTGAGGCTACCCAGACTTCTGCCGCTCTTTTGTCATGCGGTTCGATCTGATTTTTTAGTATGCAGCCCTCTCAATTTGGTGTGGAGCGCTCTAAGGTGGCCTACGTCATTTCCCTCCTGTCAGGTTGAGCCTTAAGGTGGGCTACCGTGGAGTGGGAAAGCCAATCAACTAACTGCGCATCGTTCGCCTTTGACACTTTCCTCCAGGGCCTCTCCTTTGCCATTAAGGACGAACTCGCTGCTCGTGATCCACCCCAGGATCTGGATTCTCTGATCTCCTTGGCTACACGCATTGATCGGCACATAAGGGAGCGCCACCGGGAGCATCATTACCCCGCTCAGGGTCTTGATCCTTCCTGTCTTTCCCCTACACGCAGTTCCCCACCTCGTGCTTCGGGTCCCGGCACCCGCTCTCTCTCTCTCTCTCTCTTCGCCGCAGGCCACAGAGAAAGGACGCCAAGGAAACCGCCAAGCTGGCTCTCCAGCACATATTCCGCATCCATGGAGTTCCCAGATATATAGTCTCGGACCGCGGACCCCAATTCTCGGCTTAGTTTTGGAGAGAGTTCTGCCACCTTTTGGGCATTTCGACCAGCCTCTCATCCGGATTCCATCCCCAGACAAACGGACAAACCGAGAGGCTCAACCAGGATCTGGAAACTGCCTGCCTATCTATCTATCTATCTGTCTGTCTGTCTGTCTGTCTAGCTATCTATCTATCTTTGAGTAGAATGCCACCAGCATCATTTTGCATCTCCACATATACCAGGCAAAAATGAATACCTGAGCGGGACAACACTGGTTGTTACACAGAACAAAAAACAAACCTACTTTTCCCAAACTCACATCTCTATATGTATCTACTCTCTACCACAGTTCTAGAACCCTCCTGTAATCAGGTCAAGGTCACTGCAAAGGGCAACTTCAAAACTTCCCCCCTGCACCTTTAACTCTTCATGTTACTCACCGTTCCCCTTTCTGTCGCTTCAGATTCCCCCTGTATTCCTCCCATTTGCTCTTTTCTGACAGATCTCCCGATATAAAGTCCTGCAGCTTTAGTCCATCTTCTTTGATTTCTTTTTTTCTGTCCTGTGTGTGTGATGTGCTGGCTGCATTGCTCATCCGACTCACGCAGAACTGCTGCGAAAAAAAACGAACAAAAGAAAAATGACTACCTTGTGAATCTGTTGAAAGAATGCCATGACTTTGCTAAGCTGTCATTAAGCTTTAGGGAAGTGGTACAGTAGATTACTGGTAAAGGCATTAGACTTTGCACCAAAAGGTCATGAGTTCAAATCCCAGCACCACTATTAAGCCAAACTGCCACTGCTGGGCCTTTGAGCAAGGCCCTTAACTAAGTTCTGGGTTGTTTCAGAATTCACTACCCTTGCATTATTCGGAGTAAAAACATCAATATATTAAACTGTTGTCAAATAAATCAATTAAGCTGCTGAACAAAATATATAAGATAAATATTTTTTGGGGCAGCACAAACATTTAAAAATGCATGATTATATAGTGTCATGGCCTGCAACTATAAAATTTTGAATAATTATAGTTAATGGGGAAAAACAGCCATTCAGAAATATATGAAAAAATTCAATCTGATGCTACAAAAAAATAAACTAACAATGCATCAGAATCAGTGTTGTTACTAATCTTTTACATATTTAAGACTGTGATAAAAAGTACAACAACAAAAAAACAGTGTACACAATAGTGTAAACCCCCCCCCCCCCCCCCCCCCCCCCAAGTCTGTGATGTCACTTATGAAATTGGCAATTGAAAAGTTATAATCCTGGATTAAAAAAAAAAAAAAAAAAAACAGTTAGTAGATTTGATCAGAACTGAGGTCTATTAACAGATTTAATAAAAAACGAAAACAAAAAAAAAAATCTGATTTGTTTTTACAACAGTTAAATTTAATGCATGTTTTTATGAAGTGTAGTGAATTTGGAAACAGCGGATTGTTGGCTTTTATAATCATGGTTCCAAAATATATGTGGAAGTAAAATCTGGTCCATAAGTGTTAACACTTTTCTTTTTGTTTACTACATCATTCTAGACGTGTTCTTTCACAGTTTTAGTGTCTTCAAAGTGA
The DNA here is from genome assembly GCA_014706435.1 of Silurus glanis. NCBI lineage: Eukaryota > Metazoa > Chordata > Actinopteri > Siluriformes > Siluridae > Silurus > Silurus glanis. The sequence continues at coordinate 416,923 of JAAIIK010000443.1, forward strand.
AAAAAACCAGAATGAAGAAATGAAGAAGGAGACGGTGTGTCCAGACTTTTAACTGGTAATCATGTAGACATATATATATATATATATATATATATATATATATATATATATATAAAGAGAGAGCGAGACATAGAGAGTGCGAGTCAAACTTACATGAGAGGCTTCCAAACATTTAGGTGACAAAATCTGACCACAGGACAGACGCCTGACAGCGACACAACTGCTCCTGATCATCGCCATGACAGCCACGCTCACTTCATCTGGCATCGACTACTCATGCCTTCTGCCCTCCCTCCTTCAGACTGCCTGTTTCCCAACCCTCCTCTGTTTATACAGAAACAAGCTGCCTCTCCTAACAAGCATCATCTCTTTAGAGTTGATGGAGTTTATATTCCTTTAATAATAAACAACAACAACAACAATCTAAAGAAACCTGAGCGTCTTTCAGGGAACCTTAACGGGATGTTCGATATCTTCGATCATCCTTTAGCCGCGCCTTTCAGGGAGAACGCGGTGACGCAGCACGTATACTCTACAAGTGCGTGATGACGTCTCTCCTCCTTCCTTTCCTCCTCTCTCGGCGAGGTAAGAACATGGCGCGTCCCGGTTTTCTAAGCATTTCTGAATCGAGTTCAATCCTCGACAAGGGCTTATCACGTGGTCCTGTAGCGTATTCTATATTTCTGCCTGAATCTTCTTCGATCTGTGTGCGTTGATATTTTAGAGATTTCGACGCGTTCGGTTTTAATAAAGACGTTTGTTTGTTAGCGGTTAGCACGCAGGCCTTGTCTTAGCATACTCGCTTATGGTATGTTGTGATAGCAGGATTTAAAGAGGAAAAATGTCCAAAATAGGATTACGAACCCGTTCTTGATGTCTATTCTCAAGTCTTACAATTAAGCAAAGAGTTAAACTAATGACTAAGGATTACTAGTTCGAATGGACTGTACTGTGTTCATTACTAGAATCACTGGTTTGATCTCCATACTGCCCTTTTTTCAGAATGAAGACCATTCTCAGCACCCAGACGGTGGACATCCCTGACAACGGTACGTGTGATATTAGATTAGACTCAACTTTAATGTCATTGTCAAAGTGCCTGTACAGAGTCAATATAATTAACATTAACCTGAAGTGGTGTATTTACTGTAAATAGGAATGTGCACAGTGATTAATGTACAGTAGGTAATGTGTGTGTGTGTGTGTGTGTGTGGTAATATACAGTATGACTACACATTTGTGTAAGGATAAGACATGTCAAGAAGATACCATGCTCAAATGACATGTATGAAACATTTATGTAGAGAATAAATATAGGTGGAATATATGGTCGTGCAATGCTAAACAGGTTATAGATGGTGTAAAGATGCATTATGGATGAAGCAGTGCAGTAGTTTGTTAATGTGATCAGCTTGATAACAGCCCCAGGAAAAAAAATATTCAAAACTAGTGTCTGCCTGATGGGAGGTATCTTTTGATGCCCCTCACACTTTTGCAGACATTGTTTCTTGTTAATCTCCTCCAAGGTGGGTGGGTGAGTGGTGATGATTTAACTCTGAAGGGCTTTACGGTCTGAAGCAGTGCAGTTGCTGTACCACACCGAGTCTGAATGTTGGAGCAGCATGTCTCTTCAGCCTTACATGACTCTGTGTGGAACTGGGGTTAAAACACAAGTCCTAATTAGTGTGTTCTGTTTGTGTTTCTTCGTATCACAGACGTTATCGCTCGATCCTGCATTCAGCTCGGTATATAACGTCTGGGGAGGTGGCAGTTTAGTGGTTAAGGCATTGTTCTTTGGATTTGAAGGTTGAGTTTAAATCCTTACCACTCTCGGGCCCCTAAACAAGGCCCTTAACCGCCGTAGCTGGTCAGTTGTATGGATGAGAGAAATGGAAGTCGCGCTGGATAAGTGCTTGTCAAATGGTGTAAATGTTGGTCAAATCTATGAATGTGAAGGTGCTTTTACAATTCCGCTCAGTGGTCAAGGATCTAGATTTCCGATCGACAGGTCAGGGGTTTAAGCCCTGGATTTGCCAAACTGTTTACTGCGGTACACAATTGTTTGCGACAATTTTCCCAGGAATACTTGACCCTGTTCGCTTCAGTTTTTAAAGTGCATTTAGAAAACCGTGACTTTTGACCTGTCAGTGTTGTACAGGACATCAAAAAGATGTACAGACCAAAGAGAAATGGAGGTAGTTCAAGGAATCATTCTTAAGTATGCTTATATTATCGCTTGTTCTAACCCCTACAGTCGACGTGACGTTGAAAGGCCGCACTGTTAGCGTGAAGGGACCTCGCGGAATTCTGCGCCGTGAGTTCAACCACATCAACTTGGAGCTTCGGCTGCTCGGCAAGAAACAGAAGAAGGTAACTACAAGCTTTGAGCGTAGTTTTGACCCGGTCCAATTTTTTTTTCCCGGAAAATGGAAAAAATTTGTGTAAAGGCTTCGCGTGAGTCCCAGTGGGTGTGTTTACATGCAGTCAAATAGTAGTCTGATTGATGTCGGTCGGATTGAGAGTGCTTTCCAGGAAATTCCTCAATTGATCCTGAGGATATTTCGGTTGTACTACTGGGGGTGGTGCAGATGTGTTAAATTAGGAAAAATCTGCCATGTAAACACAAACTATTCTGATTTGTGTGAAATGTTTTTATTTTTTTATATTTATCTATTTCCAAACAAAATCTTTGTTTGGAAAATATATAATGCAAATATCGAAATCTGATTGCAGTGTTTAGATAAAATATGCGGTAATTTTAAGTAAATCAGATTTCATGCCTAATGAAACCTGATATGATTTTTGAGGCGGCATTGATGCGTAAATAGTTTTATTCCACTTGGTCGACTGCAGCTGTGATTGGTTATGCTTTGCTTATAACAATGTTTTGTGTAGCTGCGTGTGGATAAATGGTGGGGTAACAGGAAGGAGCTGGCCACCGTCAGAACCATCTGCAGCCATGTTCAGAACATGATCAAGGGGGTAACTCTGGTAAGGACATTTTGTTTGTATATTGTTTATACTTTTGGTTTATCCTAATGTAATATTTTTAATTTGATTGCTGCCACTAACATGCTTTAATGGGACTTTGTTTATTTATTTTCCCCCGAAAGGGTTTCAGATACAAGATGCGATCTGTATACGCCCATTTCCCCATTAACGTGGTGATGCAGGAGAGCGGCACTCTGGTGGAGATCAGAAACTTCCTGGGGGAGAAATACATCCGCCGTGTGCGCATGAGGGCAGGTGGGTATGTGAGAGAGCTCACACGTTTGCATGGTTATGCTGTTTAGAAGGCTGCATGTGAACCAGGCTGTGTAATTGGGTTGTTCTGGGATTCCTAAATATCATGAACAGTTTGACATTTCTGAAGGTTTCTAGCAAGAAATGCCATTTTTAGAGTCCATTTAATTTTGTGTTCATGAAACCTTTATTCCATGATGTAACATACAATACCGTAAGTGTTAATACGCTATGAGTGTACCAGCAAGTGAATGAATACAATAAATGCACATGATGGGAAACTTATTATTTTTTTAAAGCACCATTAAGTGTGTTCAACCTTCCTTCTGACTGGCTTCATGGTGTTGCACTGAATCTTTATTATTGTGCATGTTTCTGCAAAAAATAAAAAATAATAATAATTTTGAAAAATAAACAAAAAAAACCCCACCTTTTATGCCACATGTTGTACCAATCCAAGATTAGTGATGGACTGTATTTGTTTTAGTTACTAGAAACTTTGAACCCTAATAGTGTCTCAATGTACACAGGTGTGAACTGTGCCCTCTCCGCTGCCCAGAAAGACGAGCTGGTCCTGGAAGGCAATGATATCGAGCTGGTGTCAAACTCAGGTGAGGCTCTACCTCAGGAACAGTGTTGCACAGGTCATTGTGTACAAGGACATCACAGTATCAGTCAGATGGAACTTCAACAATGTTCTCATCTGGCAGTTGATGGAAAAACAGGGATTTGTGCCTAGTTGGGGTTAAATGTTCACAATTATTAATGAATGGAAAATGCTGACCAAACCAAGCTGGCAGCGCATGATGTGGATGTTAGTGTACAAATAACATCACTGACAGTTTTTTTTGGTTTTTTTTTTTTTGGTTTTTTTTTTTTTTTTGCTAATGTTTTTATTTTATTTATTTTTTAATTTTATTTTTTATTTTTACTTCATGTCATATGGAGACTGTGTGATTTTGAAGGGAAAAAGAGAGAAAATACCAAGTCCCATTAAAAACTGCTGGAAAGTGGGTTGGTGGGGTTTTATTTATTTATTTTATTCCTTGTAGAATAAGGGTTACCTTTTCACACCACCTGTCTCAGAACACAATCTGTTTTTAGTTAATACTCCCCAATTCCTTTTTTATTCAGAATCCTGTTATCTTGTATTTATGTCCTTCGTTTTTGTGTACGAGACCCTGATGTTTTTAACGTTTCTTCTTCCAGCGGCCCTCATCCAGCAGGCAACCACAGTCAAAAATAAGGATATCCGAAAGTTCCTGGATGGTATCTATGTCTCCGAGAAGGGGACAGTAGTGGAGCCAGAGTCATAGAGGACATGAGGTTAGACCCGGGGCCTTTTGTCTGGCTTTGTATCGCTTTCTAAATGTTGTATTTTTCTTGTCCACTTGGGACTGTATCACATTTTTTGCTTTTCTTTGTAGAATGGTGTCTTAGTGTATTAACTAAAAGTCGACCGACAGTGAATTTTACAGATGGGTTGGATCATACTTGCCGATGACCGAATAATCACACGGATTTACTGAACTTTGTTTAAAAAAATAAACACTTCTGAATCATGAAGTCCTCAGAGTTGAGAGAGAGAGAGGATGGTTCAAACTTCAAGTAGCACTTGAAAAACAGTTGCATCCAAAATTAATACAATTCAATTAAACAGCACGTAGTATCAGTGATTCTGTACCGTATTAAGCGCCCTGATTGGTATGGATTTTTGCCAATAGTTTCAGCAATCAGTCGACCTCTAATGTTAACGTTTTAATTGTTTAAACTTTGTGCAGCGTGAATTTATTAACACTACTAACACTACTGTCACTTTCAGCTCACACACAAACTGCATGTTTATTCCTCATGACTTAGAAATTAAAATTCAGGAAAATTGTGTATGCATGTGTGGTCTATTTTGATAACCCCCCCCCCTTTCTCTTTCAGCTGCAATAATCCAGCAGGCCACTGCTGTACGGAAAATGGACATCCGCAAGTTTCTGGATGGGGATTTACGTCAGCAAAAAGACCACTATGGTGGAGCAGCCTGATTAGCAACATTTGGTCCTTGTAAAATCTGTCAATAAACATTTTTCACCACCAGTTTTTTGTAGTTGCTTGCATTCATTTAAGTTTAATAATATAATGCAGAAGTGAGATCTTGTTTCAGGCGAGAAACTCACGTGTGAGAGGTGCACGTGGTCAGAATAACAGCAGTTGCACAGCTTCTAATGTACACCGTGTGACCTTAAGGTCTGTGCTCCCTGTGACTGTGCATGCAGCCTTATGCTGCCATCTGTTGGCATGTTACAAAATTCGACTCAAAACTGTTTTATCCCCTTGTACGACTAAACGAGTTGTGATTAGATTGTAAGCCGCTTGTGGTGGCAGCTGTGCCACTCATGTTATGGCCTTGAATTCAAGTTTTGGTGCTTGTCTGAGCCTGAATGTTGAGAGATTTGTTTTCCCTTGCAGATTTTATACCTGCCACTATTAAATCAGGGCTATAAGAATAGTGTGATTGTGTAGCAGTATAGATAATCAGTTGTGAATAGGTTTGAGTTGTACTAAAAGCTCTGCTGAACAATATCTGCAATATCAAATGTGTGTTGGTGCCAAAAGCAGTTTAGGAGGTTTGAGGTGCATTTGGTTTCCAGTTATTCACTGTGCTCAAAGTCCAGCCTTTTCCAGGTTCTTCCCCTTTACAACTTCAGGTCTTTCTCATGCGGGGACATTTTAGTTTCAGTGAAATGAGATTGCAATGATTTGTTGCAGTTTGTGTAGAAAGGACATGTGATCGTCAGGTGTTAACATATTGTACATTTGGCTATTGTGTGTGTGTAACTAGAAACAACATGCAAAAAAAATTTTATATATAAGTAAAAACAATTCTAGAAATAGCTTAATGATTTTTTTAATGAAATATTACATGTATAAAAGTATTCTGACCGTTTGCACAAACACTTGAAAATGGTGCCTCATTTCTCTTGAAAATTGCTGAGATGTTTCTACATCTTGACTAAAGTCTACCTGGGAAAAGGACCTCCATCTGGGCTGAAGGATCACAACACTGGAGTGGCTTATGGACAACTATGTGAAAGTCCTAGAGTGGCCCAGCCAGAGTCCAGTAAAGGGTCTAAATACTTACAGTGGGTACAGAAAGTATTCAGACCCCCTTAAATTTTTCACTCTTTGTTATATTGCA
>JAAIIK010000443.1:462781-482118 GCA_014706435.1 Silurus glanis
ACACACACACACACACACACACACACACACACACACACACACACACAGTCGTACCCCGGGAGTTCAGAAAATCTGTGGATTTTGGACGCATCCCCGGAGCCCCTATGGTACCTTAGTGAATTCTTCTAGACATTATCACTTAATAAATGTAATGTACATTGTACACTATTTGGCCAAATACATAAGTGTAAAGTTTTATTCCTAACGTTCCTGAACACTTGGTCCCGCTGCGGATTCCCGCAAATTTTAAGATAATCCACATATATATATATATGTATATGTATATATGTATATGTATGTATATGTATAGAACCCAATTCCAAAAAAGTTACAAAGAACAGCCACTTTTTTCGTTATTTGTATTACAGCATTTTATTTAATAGCCATTGTGGTAACAAGATAAATTTGTGTAGTTACAGAAATGGAAAAAATAAAATAAAATTCAACTTGTAAGTATATAATTAGTTTTATATACAGGACACACACACACACACACACACACACTTTAGACAAAAGTATTGGGACACCTGACTTATAGCCAAGCACAAAGTTGGAGGCAGACAATTGTTTGGATGTGTTCGTATTACATTTTTCATTCACTTGAACTGGGAGAGCCAAACCTGTTCAAACCTGCAATGCATCTGTGCACAAAGCAAACTCCATGAAGATCTGCTTTACATGGGTGGAAGTGGAAGATTGGAAGCCTGCTATAGATCTCTGACCTCATCCCTTTTGAACACCTTTGGGATGAATGGGAATGCTGACTGCCCCCCAGACCTCCTCACCTCACCTACATCACTGCCTGACTTTACTAACACCCTTGTGGCTGAATTAACACAAATCTCCACAATTACACTCCAAAATCAATTGAACAGTGGAGGTTATTATAACAGCAAATGGGGACTAAATATGGAATGGGATGTTTAACAAGCACATATAACGTCATGGTCAGGTGTCCACAAACTTCAAAGCATTTTTATTTGTATAGTACTTTTAACAATAGACATTGTCTCAAAGCAGCTTTAGATAATGTGACACACACAGATAATGTGGTAATGAATAATAAATAAGACTGTTCTTTCTAAGTGTAAGTTTGTCCCTAATGAGCAATCTGGTGGTGACTGTGGCAAGGAAAAACTCCCTTTTGTCCAAACAGGATGTGTGTGTATATATATTATATATATATTTATATTTGTCTACTGCCCAGCTAAAACTGCAGTCTATCGCTGTTTAAATGATATAACTATATATATTTTTAGGACCCTGTTAAACAATACTGGGTTTGCCATCATTAGTATACACAGTGTGTGAGACCATATGGACAGTGTGATATCACTGATGCATCTCATATTCTCCAGTGCTCCCAAGTGTATGATTCTCCTAAAGGTCTTCCTGTCACTTACAGGCCCCAGCTGTAGCCGAGATTCAGGCTCCATGTTTCTACTCTGGTCTTTTCCAAAGCTGTAAATGTCAAGAGATGATTGTTGATTATCCAGTCATATTCATTTCAAATTGATGGTAACCATGGATATGGACTGTAATGAGTGAGATGCACTTACTGTAACAAGAATCAGAAGGAATTCACTTCACCAACCGGGAAGATTATTCTGAGAGATGGATTTATGAGTTAAAATTATTGCAGGACCGGTTTAATCAATGCAAATTAAAAGCTGCACAAATTAAAATTAGCACCTTGTTGCAAAGCCATTTTGGCAATTACAGCTTTAAGATTTCTATAGTAAAAAGTAATTAGATTTGTGGTAATTCTTGTATTGAAAGGTTTATATTCTTCCAGAGATTAAGTTTCTTAGTTAAAAACTAATGTTCTCTATTAATTTCCTGGTACTAGTTTCCTTTGTGATGTGTAATACCCCAGTACAGTTTGAATAGAAGTAGTCCAATATCATGATACACCCAACCCCATGCTTCATTGTGCACATTGTGTCTTTGGGGACATACTATATGACCATCTACTCTCTCTCTCCAAACAATACATACTGAATTATTGTCAAACTCTTTTTTTTTTCTTCTGACCCGAGTACATAATTCTAAAAAAAAGTTATGGTTGTCATGTGTAAGCTGGAAGAACCAAAATAATTGTACTGCTTGTGCTCATTATTCTCTGTGTAACTGTTGTTCCTGCTGCTTTCAAGTTCTCCTACAACTCTTCAAATGACTGCTGGCACTTTTCACAACTTCCTTACCTTTTCCTATCATTATTCTGAGAGTTCTGTGAAATCCAGTCCAAATATGATTAGTTGTGGTTCTATGAACTGTACAACTGCACATTATTAAAGCAATGTTCTACTGGCAGTGATGTTTAAGATTCTTATGGTTATGCACCTTTTTCCATTAGTGTTGTTTAATAGAACTTTAGGAAGCTTCTTCACACCAGTTGCTCCTCATTGTGTCTTCATTCATAAGCAATGAGCAGTGCACCCCTCACATTTCTGCAAGCATTTTAGTGTCTCTTCTCAAGAGACAAATTTTAAATTGGATATATTATAGAGTAGTCAATGTGCAGGTTGTACAGGTTTACTGTCCTCTATAAATAACAACATACAGCCATTATTGTCAAACTAACTGGCAACAAAGTGAGTGCACCCTAAGGGAACATGTCAAAACTGTGTCCAAAGTGTGAATATTTTGTGTGAGCACTGTTGTTATCCAGCACTGCCTTAATCCTCCTGGACATGAAATTCATGTCAAGGCGCTTCTTCAGCTTCCATTTGAGGATGCCCCACAGGTGCTTAATATAGATCAAGTCTGGAGACATACCTGGTCACTCCATCACCTTCACCTTCAATTTCCTCAGGAAGGCAGTTATCATCTTGGCAGTGTGTTTGTGTTTGTTATTATTTTGGAAAACTGCAGTTTGGCCCAGTTTCTGAAGGGGGGCATCATGTTCTGCTTCAGAATGTCACAGTACACGTTGGAATGCAGCAGCACTCATGCAGCCCCAGACCATAATGCTACCACCACCATGCTTGACTGTAGGCAAGACACAATTTTCTTGGTACTCTTCACCAGGGTAACCCCACACCTTCTGGACACCATCTGAGCCAAACAAGATTATCTTAGTCTCATCAGACCACAGGACATGGTTCAGCAAACTCTTTGTGGCTTTCTTGTGAGCCAGCATAAGAAGAGGCTTCCTTCTGGGACAATGGCCATTCAAACCAACTTGTTGCAGTGTGTGGCGTATGGTCTGAACACTGGCAAGCAGACCTTCGGCTTCTGCAACCTCTAAACCAATGCTGGCAGCACTCAAGTTTTTTTAAGCAGCTTCTGCACCTGACAAACAGCACAAGGACTCAACTTCTCGGATCGACATTTGCGAGGTCTGTTCTGAGTGGAACCCGTCTTGAAAAACCTCTGTATGACCCTAATCACTGTACTGTAACTCAGTTTCAGGGTGTTACTGATGCATGCAAAAAAATAAGAAATCAGGAAGGGGACAAACACTTTTTCACACCTGTGTGTGTGTGTGTGTGTGTGTGTGTGTGTGTGAGTGTGTGTGTGTGTGTGTGTGTGTGTGTATATATATACACAAATATTTGTTATATACACCTGATCATTACACTTTAGATTTAGTCCACACTTTGAGGTTATAGGATCCTCAACTTTTCTAGGATGGTTTTTCAGGATTATGGAGCTTTGTTTTGAATGTGTTGCCTTTCAGTCTAATCAGGCCAGAGGTGCAAAAGTGTTTAGGGCACAGTAAAGGCCACTCAAGTTCTGCCATTTGAGTGTTTTTACTCTCCGTTGTCTTAATGGGCCCTGTTTTGTGCGTTTGGGCATTGTCCTGCTCAAACGTGTTAGATGTGACCCACATTTCACAGGCAACATTTGCAAGGTCCAAATGTGAGTGTAATGGTCAGATGTTCACAAAATTTGGCTATACAGTTTGTTTTGTTAAATACAAAACAGTGTTTGCTACTTATTTTCCTATACTGTAAACATGTTCTGCATTTACTTAAGAAAATACAAAGGTTAAAGACAGTGAAGCAGTTTGGAATGACAGTATCACGTTCCTTACCTGGCACTCGTATGAATAATATGGAGTAGCTCTAAAACGTGCTACCTCCAGCACCACTGCCCCACTGCAGTTCTGAAACCCACAGACCCATTAATGATGTAGCCTAATCATTTGCCGTATGAACTTTATTGTATAAAATGAACAGCGCTATTGTGTGTTAAATGTACTGTAGAAAGTGACTGTGTAAGTGAATGAGTAACACCTGTAGTAGTGTGCGGGCGTAGTCTTGAGTCACAGCTCGGATGTCCTCTCCATTTACAGACAGAATTTGATCACCAAGTGAAAGTCTCCTGTCTGACTCAACAACCCCTCCCTGACTTATCTCAGATACGAATATCCCTGTGTCATTCCTGCAACACACATACACACACAGCGGTCATAACCATAGACATTACCACAAAGTATTGAAATGGTCCATGTTTTGTCTTATTTGTTATGATTTAGTGTTGTTTCGACTGAACCTTGTCCCGACTAAGAACTTGTGACATCCACCACCCACCTTTGCTCAGTTTCTATTGTGGTTGACTGATATATCGCCCGTGGTCGATTTATTGGGCGATATTTGGAATCTTTAAATTATTAGCATTGGCCGATCTTTAGATTTGGCAAACGTTTTTTAAAACAGATTATGATGCCAGGTCGTACATTAGTGCTTCTTCTTTAAGACAAGATGACAAAATGTTCACTTGCTGGCTAATATTTCTCACCCACTAACAGGTGTCATGATGAAGAGATCACCGGTCATAATGTTATAATGCCATAATGTTATGCCTGCAAGCTTTTTTACATCAAAACTGATGAAAAAAATAAGTCGAAATATTTTTTTTTCACACAAATTATCTTCTATTTAAAGTAACACAATCTGTTATTTTGTAAACAAACTATGCGTTTTGTTATTAACTATGTATTGTACATAAAATACATAGAATTACACACTATTTTGATATGAATTTATGAAAATTGATTTGTTCATTAATTAAAAATGTAATTATAAACAGTAATTTGTAATGTGACTATTCTGATGGCTGGACAGAAAACAAATCCCCAGTGGGAATAGTTTAGGAGACATGAAAAAGCTGCACTAAACCATGTTTATTGAAGTGTTACCTCATTTATTTACATTTTGTTTGTTTAGATTTTATATATATTTATTTTTTGTAGATGTTTTAGCAGACACAAGTCAAGTCTCAGAAGGTGAAGCTGCTTTTTTGATTTGTCTAAATGTCTTAACTAGTAAATATTTTTAATGTGCCTCAGATAATCTTATAAATATAATGCATAATAAATGCATTTAGTTTCACCAAGTTTCTGCATGGAACTCATTTATATGAATTACAGTATATTGGCCTTATTTTGGCCAATTCGCCAGATTGCTTTCTCAAAATCGGCATCGGCCGTAAAAATCCCATATCGGTTGACCATTACCAGAGCTGCTCCATGTTTTCTCCCCAACAGGTTCCCTTTCATGGATCAATGAGAAATCAATAACTTGTTTAACAAAAAAAAAAAAAAAAACCTTCAGCCACAAGGTCATTCCAAACCCATCTGGCTACCAGTGCATGCAAGGCATGTACAAATCCTCCCAATCTGCTTCATGTAATTGCCAGGAAAAAAATAAATAAATCAGGACCCATTTCAGTTTGATATCCTCCAATGGCGTATTAGCAGAGTGCTTAAGGGATTGCACTACAACAGTGAGATCCCTTACTGGGCTTTTAGGGGAGCATTATGGACAAGTTCACCTTGCTTCTATAAGAGAGGTGGTGACAAGTTTGTGAGCTTTTATCAGCCCATCCATGGTGCTGTGACACACTGCTGCTACTTGTTAAATCGAGATGATTCAGTGTAGCTTTGGACGTTCACCTGTCCCAGTACGTACACTAGTACATGGTGGAATAGTTCTCGTCGCTTGCTCTTCAGTATGAGGTGCCAAACCTATACGTACAGGCACAAATCTTTTTATTCATTTGGGACATGTCCAGTGATGAGAACAGCAGAGACAGCAAAAGAGACTCTGAGGTCTGATAGCTCCGTTCTTTGCAATGTGTCAGTGGACAAAGTACACAAACCATGTAGTTGAGTTACAGTAAAATTCCTTCCTTTAAACTTTCACTTGAGTAAAAGTAGAAAAGTACTTGCTTTGAAATGTACTTGAGTATCCAAAGTACTATGATATATTATGGCTATTTTGTCTTATTGTCATTTTTGTCACACGACTCTTTGCTTGATCAGCTTAGTTTATGTGAAAAGACTCTAATATTACTTAGCACACCAGTCTATCAATATAATGGTTTTAATGAGTTAAACACTGATCTATTCAAATTATCATGAGCCCCAAAGCTTCTTTTCAACTTAAAATAAAAATTCACGCAAATAAGGTCACAGGTGCTGTGGCGAGTTCGAGTCAGGAGTTTCTTCCATCATTTATTCCTCTCAAAATGTTCTGCCTGTTGTTGAACTGTTGCTGAACTGTATGTTCGTGCTAAGTAGATACCATCAAGCGGCAATCAGAACAAGATCAACAGAATGCTCGCTCTACCCTGATTTGTGGCTCAATAGTTTGAGTAAAAAGTACGATATTTGACTTTGAAATGTAGTGATTACTGTCCACCACTGGAAACAACAGTAGGAAAGGAAATTGTACTTTAGACTGTGAGTCTAAGCATGATTTTAGTAACTGTGGCAATCTGGAATCTGGAATAACCTATCCCCATGTAGACACCAGTTTTTGAGCTCTTTTCTAGTCTTGATGGTGTTTTGTGCCTTGTTGGTGACTGTTTGACTATTACAATATTATCTGAACAGCATGTAGCGGGTTACAAATGCTTTGTGTGGCACCAGTTTACTTCCCTCTATAGAAAGCTTCCCTAGCAGCCATCGTACTCAAATAAGGAACTGCTTCGAGGTGGACCCTTTTTCATGACCCTTGTATCTTTGGAAAGTTAGCACTTGTGTCCATCTTACTGAGTTGAGGATGTGTCCCTGTTATGTTATTTGGGGTTTAGTCCCAGGCCGTTATTTAATTCTGAAAATTCCATAATTCCAACCAGCTCATGAGGTGATGGCATGACTAGCATTCTCTTCAAATCTCAAACAGGTGAATTGTGTGACCTCATACAGTGTTACAGAGCAGTGTTACTCTCAGCATCAGAGATGAAGTAGAGAGGCTAACAGACTGGTGTAAAGCCAACACCCTGTCTCTGAATGTGGATAAAACAAAAGAGATGGTTGTTGACTTTAGAATAACACGTAGTGATCACTCCCTGCTGAACATTAACGGCTCCGCTGTGAAGATCTTGGAAATGTACACCACACGCTGCACCCGTAAAGCTACCAGCATTGTGGCTGACAACACACACCCCTCACACACACTCTTCACTCTCCTGCATTCTTGAAAGAAGATGCCAAAGCTTTTGGTCCCCCAACTGTGTAACAGTTTCTTTCACAAGCCATTCGAGTCTTCAGTATGAAGGGACTGGACTGACACACATCAAGAACAAGAAAAATTCTGTTTTGCACAAACATTTCATTTTCCGCTGATAGAACTCCATGTTTACATGTACAGTATTTATTTTTATATGGACAATCCATTTGCACAAATCTTCCAAGCAGTACTAGTCAATGCTACAGTGTCACTGTGTTTACTGTTTTGACTGTCACATTCTCCTTGTATGTTGTTATGTTGTTAGTTTTGAGGTTTGTGTAGTTTTGTGTTCCTTTCAGTTCATTTATGTTGTCTGAAAGAGCATCGTGGTCCTGGGGAAATGTTGTTTTGTTTTACTGTGTACTGCACTGTATATGGTTGAAATGACAATAAATGCCTACTTGACTTGACTTGAGCACATAGTGAAACTGAGCAAAAAGTGAGGGTGGATGTTTTCCAGATATTCTGCTCCATGATGTGAACTATTAGAAACAAGTAGTCCAAATATGGCAGTATTTTTATATCCATGAAAGGCAACAAGACTGTCTGCATGCATCTTTAAGAACATTAATGCTGCAATAGAAGCTTGCTAAAGGTTAGAACTTTCAAATGGAATAATCCGTCCTGGGAAGGTATCAGAGCATTTGGAACTCGAAACCATGCATTGCTTACTGATACAAAACAGCTTTCTGGTTTTATGCATTATTGTGCATTGATCAAGAAATAATAATCCTACTAACTGTCTGATCAAATCTACACGTGAATATTGTGCATACCTTTTACCCACAATGCTCAGGCCCAGCTCCTGCCCTGGTTTTAACTGCAGGTCGACAGTGAAAAGGTCCCACGTGTCCTCATGAGTGTGTGTACCTTGGCTGTGAACGGTATGTGTCAAAGTGTTTCTGTACACACAGAGACGTACGTGTTGGGGACTCAAGCGCAGGACACTTAGAGCCTCCTCATGACTAGCCATTCTCAGGTCCATCCCATTCACCTGTCCAAAAAGGGGTGTGAGGTAAAAAAAAATTCAATACAATTCAATTATTCAGTATCTAAGTTCATATGAGTCAACTAGTATGACATAGAGCCAATGTAATGAACTGTCTTTGATTAGACAAAAAAAAAATTTTTATCTTTTTTTTACATGGCTGGCCTTAAAGATGGATGTGTAATACTAGACTTGTGTTTTGTTGCGATATGTAGTTAAGATAAACACAAGAAAAATCCCTTTTTATTTTTAGGTCTAAATTTGCTATACTTATATAACGATCACACATTTGGTGCTAAACCGTTCCATATGGTGGCAGTTTATTGTGTCTTGATGGTGTGAATACTTCTATAGAACAATAGTGATTGATGTATTGTTTCCGGGATAATTATAAATACCTCAAGGATGTGATCCCCTGCCATCAATCTCCCGTCTCGATGAGCAGCACCTCCTTCATTCACCTCATGAATCAGAATCGCTCCCTAAGAGTGAGTAAGATGAAGGGTCAGAACACACACAATTGGAGGTCAAGAGAGATTCAAGTTTTAGAAAACAAATTAGTTGTACAGCCCTAATTCTAAAAAGGTTGAGACACTATGTAAAACGTAAATAACAAAATGCAATGATTTAGAATTTGATGGCTGCAACATGTCTCAAATCAAAATTTTTAATTGTTCTTGGAAACCATGGACACCATGTCCTCGGGACTAAAGAGTAGAGGGACCATCTGTGGAATGGGCAGGTGGCACATTTGGAAAGGCTCCATCAATGCTGAACCTATATGCAGGTCTTAGCAACAAATGCTTTGAAGGCCTTGCATACTTGAGCAGGACAATGCTAACCACATACTGCATCTATTACAATAGCATGGCTTCGTAGTAGAAAATTCTGGGTGCTGAACTGGCCTGCCTGCAGTCTAGACCTTTCACCATTTAAAAAATATTTGGCGCATCATGAAATGAAAAATACGACAAAAGACACCCAGAACTGTTGAGCAGCTAAAATCCTGTTTTGGACACATATGGGACACATTCTTTTTTTTCCAAAACTTCAGCAACTGATCTCCTCAGATGTTCCAAGATAGACATGTATAGTACATAGTATACATAGTATATGGACAGAATACAAAATATACTTTTTTTTTTCTTCTTAAAATGGAATATATTTTCAGTTTAAACATTTAATGTTTTTTTTGTTTGTTTTATTGTGAATTGAATATAAATTTATGAGATTTGCAAATCATTGCATTCTGTTTTTATTTACATTTTGCACAGTATCCCAACTGTTTTGGAATTTGGATTGTATTATTAATATTAATATCATTTAAAAATATAGTATAAACTGCCTTCAAGTTGTGTTCATTTATTATTGAGAGAAGCCTCTAAATTCTCACCAGTAATGTGTTGCAGCCACCCACAATGGTAAGACCCAGACTTATGTGTCCTTTACAGATGTCGATGATGTTTATGCAGCCTGGGATGATGGGGCATGTCAGGGGGTCTGATCTCACACTGCATGCAGAACAGTAGAAGGGGCTCTGTACTCCAGAGGCAGAGGGATTGATCAAGGAACTGCAGTTGGATTGCTTATGGTGAAAACTATGTGTATAACCGACTGCTGTGTTGTGAGCTGAGGGGGGAATGTGACTGGATGGTGTGATCTGAGAGAAGGATGGGGTAGGGTTATGTAAAGGGTTGTGATTGGATAAGGCAATGGAAATGGCAGGATTGGTACTGTGGCTCTTTTTGAGAAAAGAAGAATGAGAAAAAAAAAGAATGAGGGAGATGTTTCATTGATCTGTATGTACATTATGTTAAATCTGTATTTGATTTATTTACCTGATTCACAGGTGCATCATGCTTTGGTTCTTTATTTTTATCCATGGGTGATGTGATGGTGTGGTTTTCAGCCTAATCATAACAGATCACGACTCAGATCATCATACCAAGCACAGTTCACTGATTATTCTATTCGAATTGCTATTTTAATTTGACAAGTGTGCTTGTGAATGTTACCTTAATTAAAGCTCCTGTTGCTGAGTGCTGTAGTGCAGTTCTATTCCTGAAGTGTCAGGAATATATATATATATAAAGTCAAACTAAATAAAAATTAAATAAAACAAATAAAAATGATATATATATACTTGCAATCAGAAATATTCAACCCCTAAAGATTTTTAAGGATTTATAAATAAAAATCTTTTCAAAGTGCAGGATTCTGCTTTGGATGGCTTCTTAATGAGTTTAGTGATACATAAAATCAACACAGAAAATGTATGATGTAGTATTTGTGTGTAACAGTACATTTTGTTAAGATCGCCATGTCATAATTATTCAACCCCTATATAATATTGTTGTTTTTAAAGCTTTCTGACAGTTTTTATGGCCTGAAGTGGAGCTGAAACATCATTAAGCCTTTGGGAACTCTATTACGATCCTTCATTTGCTTCAGCTGTGATGCATATATAAACCCCGACCATGAAGGTGTTCAAGGTGAGTTGCAATCATGGGAAGGAGCTTCCACAAAAGCTGAGAGAGGAGATTATTTCATCACATCTGAAGGGCCTTGGGTATAAGAAGATTTCCAAAAGATTTAACATTCCAAGAGACACTATTGGGAGCATTATAAGGAAGTTATGGAACAGCTGCAAACCTGCCTGGCCGTGGAAGAAAGCTCACAATTTCATCAAGGGCCCTTAGCAACGTAGTCAGGACAGCTAAGAAAACCCCCGTGTGACTGCACGACAGCTACAGGATGACATGATGAAGGCTGGTACAAGTGCTTCACTGGCAACTATAAGACGTGCACTAAATAATCAAGGACTTCATGGCCGGACCCCAAGACGCACTCCACTCTTGACCTCAAGGAACATCAGGAGTCGACTAGAATATGCCAGGAGGAATTTGGATAAAACTACAGAGTTCTGGGAGACAGTTCTATGGACTGATGAAACCAAACTGGAACTTTTTGGACATATGGACCAGCGGTATGTCTGGTGTGCAAAAGGTCAGGCTTATGACCAGAAGAATACATCCCCACGGTCAAGCAGGGAGGTGGGTCAATAATGATGTGGGGCTGTTTTTCTGCGGCAGGAACTGGCAATCTTGATTGTGTACCTGGCATCATTGATTCCCAGAAATACCAGGTCATTTTGAAGAAGAACGTGATGCTTTCTGTTGACTAATTAAACCTTGGTGATCATTGGATCTTCCAGCAAGACAATGATCCCATGCACACCTCCAAATCAACCAACGCTTGGTTGGGGAAAAGATGCTGGAGTGTCCTGGAGTGGCCTTCTCAGTTACCAGATTTAAATCCAATTTAAAATCTTTGGTGGGATTTATAGAAGGCAGTTGCAGCACGGAAGCCATCAAACATCACTGAGTTAGAGGCTTTTGCACGTGAAGACTGGGCAAAGATTCCAATCAAGAGGTGTAAGAAGCTTGTCAGCACTTATAGAAAACGCTTGTTAGAAGTTATAAAAACTAAAGGGCGCTCCACAAGGTACTGAAGCTGGGGGTTGAATAATAATGCACATGCTCATGTGTTACAAGACTTACAATTTTCATTTGAACTTCAAAGTTAAGTCAACTTCTGTTGTCAAAATAATTCAAATATGTATCAATAAATATTGTTTGTTATTTCACGAGTTTTTTTTTTACCATTTATTTTCATTATCTTTCATCATCACTGTATTGTCTATTGAGGTGAGGGGGTTGAATATTTCTGATTGCGAGTGTATGTATTTGCTTGTTTGATGATTTAATGATTGTATTTATTTTTTAGTGTTTTCCGTGATGATAGTTTACATGTATGCCTCAAATATTTAGAAATCAAACATTAATTAAAAAAGCAGAAAAAATACTAGAAGAAAAGGTAAGTAGTTTCTCTATTTCTTTAAGTAAAAGGGTTGAGTTACTGTGTGATGTTTATTTAACTTTTTAACACAGGGCTGTTTCACCATTTAAATTCTTGATCCTAATTAAGGGTTGTTTTCTTTGAACAACCAGTCATTGATTAATTTTCTATAGTAGTGTCGGCGTCAACCGACTTCTGAAGACCTGCGTCTTTGAAAGGTTGTTAAATCAGCACCTCTTTTTTTCTTATAAAACAAGTTTTCTTTATGTATTTTCTCTCTCAACATAGTTTTAAAAGGATGGTATTGTTAGATGGGTCCTAATGAACAGTCGGCCAAAAGCCTTAAATGTAAATGTATGGCAAATCACAGCTGTTTTATAGTGAACTCATTCTTTTATCAATTCCACAGAAACAATTAATTGACAAGGATTATTTGGTGGATTCTCCACCACTAATAATAATAATAATAATAATAATAATAATAATAATAATAAATCACATTATTTAACCCACAGAAACATGTTTCTGATATGATGTTTTCTGTTAGATGATGTTTGTTTAACAGGTATGGTATGAGATTCCATCATGTTTGTTTCTAATTAGAACAACAGAAAATGACGACTGATAATGGGAACTACTGTAGTTTGCCTACGACTGAATTCTATTTGATTCACATGTGGATGTGACAATTGTACTTCAAAGTTCCCTTTCAGGAACTCGAGCTGCATGTTCACGCCTTAAATCAAGTGTAATATCCAGCCAATAGGCAAGTCGTGACGTCATCGGCTGGCGACGTCGCATAAACGAGGAAGCTACAAAATGGGTGAGCGATGGTAGCAACATTAGCTTCTGTTTGTTCAGGTAAGCGCTTTGTGTGTGAATCTGTGCGAGCAATGGCAAAAAAGCAAGCAAACTTTTGCATGTGTGTCTCTCCTTGCCCCTGTTTTATTACGGGGGGGACACACAAATAAACTTTGTGTTGTTTGCTTGGGAGTGGAGCATGCTCAATCGGCTCTCTCGAGAGACAATTGTCCGTGCTGTAGCTGCATGGCTATGCGCACGATCCGCTCCCGGAAAGCACTCTTCGAGGAGAGTGATTTCACCTCGAGGCTCAGGTCCCACTCTCGCTGAGTCGAACCGACATTGCAGAAGGCATGGAGACGGACGAGTCCTCTCCAGCCTCCCCTGCTGGGCCGAGCTCCCGTTCCCCGGGGAAAGCACTCGCTTCGGTGGTTCCTTCTTCTGCAGCTCCTGGAGGTAGTAACATGGGCCGTCACTAAGTAGAGATAGCTTGGCCCAATGAGAAGCGGAAGCAATGCGTTCCCAGCAAGCTGGATGAGCGTTACCTGCATCCCACGGCACAGCCTCTGCCCCAGGGCCTACCGTTTTTTCCTGACCTGCACACCGAGGTGTCTAGGTCCTGGCAGACCCCAGACCCCATATACGTACCTTTGCTGACAATCAGAGCACCCTATTTTGAGGAGGGCGTATTACACCGCATTACACGGTGCTCGTACCTCCTCGATACCACCAGAGGCTCTCCCACAAGACGTGTCTCAGAGCACTGTCTCACTCCACTGGGTGACTCCTTCCGTCCCCACTGGGGATGGAGGGGACCCATGCCTGCTTAGGAAGAATTCACGGCTGCATGGGATCGCCCCAGCTGTTCTGAGAGGGTCAGAAGCCAGCCTCGAGAGGCTGGTTCCCCGATCAGACTTCCGGGCAGAAGGGGAGGCCAGGCTGTTAACTCTCCCACAAGATGTGCCTCAAAATGCAGCTTCCCTTCTGTTCTGGTGTCTCCCTCCATTTCCGCCCGAGAGATCGCTGCGGATGGAGGAGACCTGCCTGAATGCCCGTCCCGCTACGGCTTCAGGCATTCCGCATTCTAAATTATATCGACGATTGGTTGATATGATCGAATCGGGGTAAAGATTAAACGCAAAGAAGAGTGTGCTTTCTCCTCTGCAGAGAACCACTTTCTTAGGCGTAGTGTGGGACTCGACCGTGTTGCGGGCACAATTGTCTCCTGCCCAGATCGAAGTCATCCTCATGGCAGTCAAGAGAGTAAAAGAAGGCCAGTCACTTACTGTGAAGCAGTTCCAGAGGCTGCTCGGTCTCATGGCGGCAGCGTCCAATGTTCATCTCACTTGGCCTTCTCCATTTGAGACCCCTCCAGTGGTGGCTCAGAGGCAGAGGGTTCTCCCTTATCAAGGTTTCGTGGCAAGCCCTTGGAGCCTTAGAAATATGTAAAGAATATGGAAGATTTTTCTGTCTCCGTTCTGGGAGCTCCTTTTTGTTGCATAATGCTAACAACGGACGCATCCCTTATGAGGTGGGGAGCGGTCATGAGTGGCACCTCTGCCCAAGGTCGGTGGGACAAACGACATCTCTCGTGGCAAATAAACTGCCTGGAGATAATGGCTGTGTTTTTGGCACTAAAACACTTCTTCCAAGACCTGAGAGATCGCCACATGTTGGTCTGTACGGACAACACGTCGGTGGTCTTGTACATCAACCACCAGGGGGGTCTCTGGTCTTGTCCCCTGTACAGGCTGGTGCGGCAGATCTTCCTGTTGCTCCAGGGAAAACTCCTCTCGTTGAAAGCAGTGTATATCCCTGGCCATTTAAATTGGAAAGCAGACGCCCTTTCGAGGCAAGGCTCTTTCGTGGAATGGATATTATTTCTATGGTAGAGATATTACAGAGCCCAGGAGGATCTGTTTGCGACTCAGGAGACTTCACAATGTCCCCTCTCTCTCTCACCAAACCTCACTTGGGCTGGACGCCATGGTGCAGACGTGGACGAGGCTTCTTTTCCTGGTGGCACCTCGTTGGCCGGGCAGACCATGGTTCATGGACCTGCTGTCCCTCCTCGAGGGACCTCCTTTGGAAATTCCTTCCAGGAGGGATCTCCTCTCACAGGCAGGGAGAACCCTGGTTCACCCCCGCCCAGAGTTATGGAAGCTGTGGCTGTGGCCCCTGAGGGGGCACAGTTCCTAGCAGCTGGACTTTCTACTGAGGTAGTGGAGACCATCCTCCATTCCAGAGCTCCTTCCACGAGGAGGTTTTATGCCGCTAGATGGTATCTGTTCACCATGTGGTGTGAGCACCACTAGTTGGACCCAGTCAACTGCCCGGTTGTTTCAGTTCTGGAGTTTTCGCAGGAACAGGGTGCCACAGGATTGGCTCCATCAACCCTAAAGATTTATGTGTCCGCTATCGTGGCTTATTGTACCTTGCGGGGCAGTCACTGGGAAAACACCCCCTCGTGACACGTTTCCTATGCGGCACCCGGAGGCTGAGGCTCGGGATACGACCCAGAGTGCCTGTGTGAGACTTGGCCATCTGAACCCTTGGCTGAGGTGGCCCTTAGGTATCTGTCAGTTAAGACCGCTTTTCTTCTGGCAATTTCCTTCCTTAAGAGGGTAGGGGACCTACAGGCTCTTTCCCTGGCCCTGTCTCTTCTAGAGTTTGCCCCTGGCATGGCCATCGCTTTTCTCTACCCAAAACCTGGGTATGTGCCCAAGTTGCCTGCAGCTCCCTCATGACCTGTCATTCTGCAGGCATTCTGCCCTCCTCCTTTTCTAGCCCCCGACCAGGAAAAGCAATACTTCCACAGGACGAGTCCGTGAAGGAAGTCAGAGCAGCTGTTTGTCTGCTATGGCCCTCATAGAAAAGGTTTCCGGCCAATAAGCAGACGCTCAGCAGATGGATTTTGGATGCCATTTATTTGTGTAATGAGTCCTCTGGTCTTCCCACTCCCTTTGGAGTCAAGGCTCATTCCACCTGGGTAATGGCAGCCTCTACAGCCTGGTCCACTGGAGTTTCTCTCCAGGACATTTGCAACACTGCAGGCTGGTCTACTCCGTTGACCTTTGTCAGGTTCTATGACCTCAACATCAGAGCCACTCCCGGCTCCTCTGTCCTACATGCCGGTTGTGTTTAGACACACTAGGCAGGAACTGGTCAGTATGGCGTGATTGGACACTTGTTCCCAAAGGGGTTCGATGCAGCTCGAGTTCCTTAAAGGGAACGTCACTAGGTTACGTATGTAAACCTAGTTCCCTGAGGAAACATCACTCTGCGTCAACAGGCCATACTCCCTGCATCCCTGCAGCGCTTACCTTCTCCTTTATCAGAAGCTACCATCGCTCACCCATTTTGTAGCTTTCTGGTTTACGTGACGTCGCCCGCTGATGATGTCACAACTTGCCTATTGGCCGGATTTTACACGTGATTCATAGTGTGAACAACGCGAGGCGTTTCCAAAGCGTTTCAGCGCAGCGTCCCGTTCCCTCAGGGAACGAGGGTTACATACGTAACCTAGTGACGGTCATTGTAAAAGGTTGAAAAGTAGGAAAACAACAGTAAATTGCTTTGGTGTAAGAAGAACTAAATACTTTAGCATGTGCTGTTTATAGAAAAACTTTTAGAAAACTTGTTCAGTGTAATAGATAAAAAGATTAAGTCAAGTATTTGTTCTGTTCCCTTGAGGGAAGCAAGTGGCGGCAATAATTTTAACTCTGTGTGTGTGTGTGTGTGTGTGTGTGTGTGTGTGTGTGTGTGTGTGGAATGCAGGCAAACCCTTCTGCATGGGAAGAAAGACTTTTGTGAAAGAAAGAATTTTGAAGACAATGATTTTTGGATATTGTGCATTGTGTTAGTCTGTGTCTGTGTGTGTCTGTGTGTTGTTTTTACCTGAACAGTACAATCTTAACTTTAGATGTAACACTGCTAATCACATCTGCTGCATTCTGGAAACTCTGTCCATATAAAACTTGCCCATTTATCTAAAAAAGAACACACAGTAAAAACTAGGAAGCTGTAAAACCTACAGTTAAGCTAGAGGTTATGGCCCTCACTTCCAACAGCTCATCTCCCACGCTGATTTGCCCATCAGCAGCGGCTGCTCCGTCTGGTTTTAGCTCTGAGACTGTAATTCTTCCATTTCTGCTTCCTGACACACACACTCCCAGACCAGATCTGTGTGTGCTACAGTCCAGCTCGACTAATTTCAACTCACCAGGCAAACTACCATACTTCTGCAGCATAGCACCTACACACACACATTGAAAATCAGACTTAGTTGAGTAAAAAGGTGAGTGCACCCCATAACTAATACAATATCTGTTATTACTTTATCTTCAGTTAAAATGTATGTACATATAAGCATTTTGGAAGGCAAAAATGGCATGTACACTCCTGGCTCCAGGAACTAGAAATTGTCGCTCTTTGTTAGAAGCAGCATTATGTAGGTGTGCCTACCAGTTTCCAACATGTACTGGGGGAAATCTTGGGAGAAATTTTTGCCAATGTACTTTTCCATGCCGAATCCTGTCAGCTGTGCAATGCTGGATCGACTTTTGCATGCACAACCTTTTTAAAACCCCCAGCAACATTACAATGGGATTAAGACCTGGGCATTGTTTAGACCTGGGCTTTGTTTAGGATTTAGACCTGGGCTTATGGAATCGACTAGGCCTGTTCCATAGCCCTCTTTTTCTTCCTTTTCAGTGATTCTTTGTTAGATTCACTTGCAAGTTTGGGATCATTTTCCTGTTGCAAAATCCATGTCATCAGCTCCAACTTTTATTCGTACTTATTTTTAATTAACTCTCATTAACATTGTTAATGCATCTGTTTGAGACTGGACACTTTGCCAATTATTTGAAATCTTCTCTGCTTTAACATGATGGTGGAAAATTAGGTGATGGAGCGATTGATTTATGATTTGAATACGTACACATCTACAGCAGTTTTTTCGGAAGGCTATGAGAGTTCTTGTTCTCTGTGGAGAGTTGTGTGTGGTTTTGTTCCTTAATAATAATACCATACACTCCAGTAACAATGAGAAACCCAGACCAGAAATTTGAGATATATATAAAACAGAATCCTACAACATATTCTAATCCACATCACCCAAATGCACGAATCGGAGTATAGATTTATAGTGAGATTTAGTGACTATATACCAGGGGTCTCCAAACTTTTCTCTGTTAGGGCCACATAATTTGTTCTTTTTTTAATGGGGGGCCGGATCGGTCTGTGACAGAAAATGACATGGGCTGGAGTGACTTTCAGTATTATATTGGAGATTTTATTAGGATTTTAAATGTGTTTATTACGCCTCCTAATGCTAGATTAGTTTATTATTTTGTTATGTACTGTACAGACAAATGTTAGCCTGTGCTTACTTTTCCGTCCAACATAAAAAAATTGGATTCCTCCTTATTTCAAATATATAAAAGGACAACTGGAATGTTATATTCACATGTCGGTTGTTAGATGATATCCCATTTATCTATCAACATTGTCTAAATGAAGACCGGCTATTTTTTTTTACTTGTCGTACGGTGTAATTACTGCTTCACTTGACTTCACAGTGTACATTATTTTGATCGACAGAAATAACGTACTTGTTTCGAACCTTTGGAAAGCCTTAAAACCATGATTGAAAGTGCTGAAAATGGGACTGTTCCCACATAGACAAGACACACACACACACACACACACACACACACACACACACACACACACACGTACCCCAGTGTGACACTTGTCCCTGTCGGCAGTGCTGTGTACTCTCTGATGGCCTACTCAGTCTTTCTAAAACATTTTTGCCTCCATCTGTTAATAGGCTGACAGGCCCTGAGGGGACCCTTAAGGGAGGTGGAGGTGGGTGTAGTGGAGGCTTTTTCAACAAACTGTTCCCTGTAAGCTAGCAGAGATGGATACATTTTATTTATTTTTTATTTACAATTTTCTTGTTTCTATTCTAAACCACAGGTAATGCATAACTTGTTTTAGTTGTTAAGAGTGTATTAAACCTTATATGGGATGAGACTGAGGGGATTGGATGAGGAGAGGCATAGACTGCTGGCATCTTCACACATCTACAGGACAAAAAAAAAGGAAAACAAAATTATTAGTAACTTTGCATAGTGTTACAGCACATACACACACATAGACACACAGACACACATAGACACACATAGACACACACACACACACACACACACACACACACA
>JAAIIK010000443.1:482128-497367 GCA_014706435.1 Silurus glanis
ACACACACACACACACACACACACACACACACAGGGGTACACACTACAAAAGAAAACAAACATACCAAGTGATTGTGTTGCACTGATTGTTCCTCAATGCTTGTGACAAGGTCTGAAACCTGGACCTGGAAGAAAATGTGCACTTTAAAACATCCTTTAATTCTCATTTTGCAAAAACCTTCAAACTGAAATTATATGTGAATAATCATAATGTTATAATGTCATAATGTAATGCCTGATTGTTGTATAAGTGACGTGTGTTACCTGTGGGCTCTGCACTACCAGTTCCACTTTGTCCCCTGCCTGGCGAATCACCTCTACTGCTTCTTTATGAGTGAAATCACTCACATCCACACCTCCAACCTAGAACGCAGTGTTTTTGCCCTCAGTCTCATCCTGTTTATCCTCTTTGCCAAATCATCTGATTTGTTGCTGCTTTTTCTGATTTTAAACCTGTGCTACATTTTGCATTTGTTAGCCTGTGCGTTAAAGAAAGCTGCCTAACCTGCATTTGTAACTGTCCTGGCTGTCTTTACATGACACTCAGGAAACAGAAAAAGGATTTAAAAAGTACTCAATGTAAAAATGCCTGTCATTGTGGTGCTAGCTTCAAGGGCTTATTAATTAGACCTGCATGCTTATAGAGGAACATCATTAAAGTTCATAATTAGACCTCAAGGACTGCTGCTAGAATACATGCTACGTTTCACCTTGGGAAACAAAAAAGGCCTTTTCTGACAGCCATGATGCTTAATAGACTCCTTCCAAATCTGATCAGCTAAAAAATGTGAAGAATTTCAGGCTGAAAGTGTTTTTTTTTTTTTTAAGTTAATGTCAGATCTCCTTCCACCTCTAATGTGATATAGCAATAAACAAAAGTAAATAGAATAGTTTGTATTCTGCTTGTTTCTTCTCTTTATTTTGTATTTCTAGAACTAAATAATAAATTGCCAAAATATTATTGCACACACTGAAATACAACCCCAATACCAAAAAAGTTGGGATGCTGTGAAAATGTAAATAAAAACAGAATGCAAATCTCATAACTCCATATTCTATTCATAGTAAAAGAAAAACATATAAAATGTTTCAACCATTTTCAAGAGATATAAAAGGCCATTTTGAATTTAATGGCTTCAACTGGTCTAAATAAGTTGGGACAAGTTTACCACTGTGTAGCATCATGTCTTTTGTCTGTATACATCTGGGAATTGAGGAGACCAGTTGCTGGGAGAGGTTTTGGAAGAAGAATGGTGATCAATATGTGTCTGATACAGGATTCTAACTGCTCAACAGTTCTGTGTCTCCTTTGTTGTATTTTTGTGTCCCAACTTTTTTTTGGAATTGGGGTTGTAATAATCATGATATTTATATTCATATATTGCCTTTATGATATTATGATTGGTAACAGCCCATGAATATTTACACTGTTTTAGAAGACCAGAGCGTCCCATTGTACCTGAGTGGCTTCTCTACGCACCTGTAATATCTGATCTCCGGGTGTCAGCGTGTTGTTTCTGGCTGCTGGACTGCACTCAGAGATGTGTTTTATAAAGATGCCCCGCCTCATTTCTCCATTGCTGAGACGATGGCCCATACCCCGTCCCCCGAACACACTGATGCCAAGACTTTCTCCATTTGTCCTGATCAGTGTTACTCTGAAAGAAAAAAAGTGTTGGGTAAAATCCACCCACAGCTATTATTATTATTCCATTTCTAAAATCACTAGAATCGATGAGAAATATAAATAAATCATACCTCCTGGGACGACCCCATGAATCCTGTTCATCACTTTGTTGCCTCTTGTCCCCTGTCACTTTTTTTCTCCATCTCTTTGTTTGCAGTGAAAGTATTTTGTCTCTTGCCTCACTTTCCTGTTTGTCTTGTCTCTCTCTGTCATGTCTGTATCTCAGAAGATTTTTTTCAGCCTGTTCCTTCTCTTGTTGTCTGCAGTTCTTTTCAATCACTCTTCCTCCTTCCTCCTGAAGTTTGGCTAGTTCTGGAATACCTTCCCTGAAAATGCATACATCATGAATATTTAAATATGCAGCATAATATTTGATAAATATTTACTCAATATTTAAACTTGTTAAAGTTTCTGAAACATTTTGAATAAATGCATTTTTGTGAATAAGTTTTTCTTTTTCCATTTTGCTTACCTCTTTGAAAAAGCTGTTTCATGAGGTTTCTGCCCTTTAAATGATTGGGAAGCAGGGTCTCTGCTCAGGTTCATTTCCTTTTTTGATTGGAAGACAGAGGCTTTTTCTTCTAGTTTCGGCTCCTGTTTCGATTGGATGATGGAGCCTTGGTTTAGTTTCATTTCCTGTTTCGATTGGATGACGGTGTCTTGGTCCAGTTTGTGCTCATGTTTTAAATGGATGATGGAAGCTTGGCTTGTCTCAGCAGCTTGTTTTGATTGGATGGCCCGGTGTATGTCATAAAATGTAGCAGGTACATAAGTCACACTGCCAATATAAGATAAGATAAATGTACCGAATAAATTGAGAGTAAATGTAAGATATAATAGACATAGACAGATATAGAAATGATCAAATTGATCAAATATTCAATGGCGTATTGTGTCTTAAAATACTACTTTGTTTCATTTTTGTTTTGCTTACTTCACCATTATATTATATTAAATCGATTTGCAGTTGCCCAGCCTTTCCATTGGGGTTGGCAAGTCTGTTGATTTTTCCATAAAAATGGGCACATCTATGACTTATGACTTTATATGTTTGTTGGTTGGAGAATTTTTAGTTTTTTTAATTTCTCTTACCAGCTAAGTGGAGGCACATACATCACATACTTCCTCTATAACATTTGAAGCCAAGCAACCACATCACACTGCTTTGCATGCTGTGTAACATACCCAGGTGAACTCGTTATCTTCGCTTTTCCAAAAACATGAGCTCACAGGTGATCATGCCCAGTTTTGCTCTCTTAGACTCCTGGCCACAGATGGCTGTGGCATTGTCAGGATTTAAATTCACTCATCTCCAGACACTTTTCTTTTGAATCATTGGGAGCTCTGTTGCACATCATCTCAGTACTTTCTGGGTTGAAATGGGTGCAATAGAGCATGGAAAACTGAGGAAAGGAGGTTGCTACAAGCTTGTGACCCTGTGCATTACATTGGAGTTGATGAGTATGGGTGAAGGGCATTATACTAGGAATTCAGCTAGAAGTAAACATATTAAATGACAAGCTTTGACACTGAACTGTCACTGAGATTGTCTTTGAGATAAAATGCAGTGGCATAAATGATTTTGCTCTTTGTGGCAACGCAGCAAATGAGAGTTAATTAGCACTTTTTTGTTCATTTTTTTTTAACACAGCGGCTGCATTTTAAAAATTTTCAGGTTTTTATTTAACAAAATCCATAGCAAAGCTGAAAATAGCATCATTCAAACAGATTGTGTAAGGTGAATTTCTAGCAGCATTTTATACAACAGAATTCAAATAAAAAAATTATTTACATAATTATATACACCTTTCTCTGTCTTAAAGGCTTTTTATTGCTTGCACGTATTAAGGGCTTTAAACAAACACAGGGTCCATGAATTTCTGGGAGCTTTCATGCATGGCAATATGATCACATGTCTGGGGCATGATTTGTTCTTATTAGACTGTAATCGGCAATTGAATGTAAAATGTGGATCCTGACGATGAACTGATAAAATGGAAAAAACATTCCATCATTTTGCGATTGCTAAAAGCATTTAAACCTTCCTATGGACATTCTCAAAGACAGCTTAATGATGCATGCAAATGATTTTCTACCTAATCATTCCCAAATAATCTCATTGATTTGAACTATTGAACTATTTTTATTATCAAAAATATGATTCAATTGGTGAAAAGAAAAAGACGAAATGAAACTGTGAGTAAGTGTAATCGCTGAAATGCCATAGAGTGCCAAAATCAATTAATAATGTTTATTTAGTCTGGTGTGGTAGAAAATTCAATCAATAAGTACAACCCTGTTTGCTTCTATAGTAGTTTCAGGGAACCACCAGCCACGCCTCACCCCCTACACTCGCAGCGCCTCACAGCGCCTCGCCTTGATACTAATCACCTTCACCTGTCTCTAATCTACGCTCTCCTTTACAAGGCCCCCTGTACTCATTTACTCACCATCTGATCTACAGTTCATACTAGCGATCATCCCTGGACTTCCCATGTTTCGGATTATACCCGTTTTCCGGCTTCAGTCTGTGTACTACGGCAAATAAAACGTACTGACTGTATTCTGGTTTCGACTCTTGATCCGAGCGTGACAAGTAGTGTGTGTACGTCAAATCAAATCAAATCAAATTTATTTGTCACATACACATACATACAGAGTACGACATGCAGTGAAATGCTTTGTACGATGGTCCAACTTTTAAGCATAAGAAGGAATCAAATTTAAGGATAAAACAAAAAACTGAGGTAGATAAAATAAAAAAAAGTATAAACTATAGAAAATATATGTATATACATGAAGCATACCTTGTATATACACTTTTTCTCATATATATCTTTATATATTTTATATATTACATAGTTTATGTCTTTATTTATCTGCCTTCTTTTTCTTGGTTTGTTTTCTTCACATCCTATTCCCTCATGCCGGACCATCATAAAAAGCATTTCACTGCATGTCGTACTCTGTATGTATGTGTATGTGACAAATAAAATTTGATTTGATTTGATTTGAATCTAGACTGGGGTGGATCCGTATGGCAGATATTAACAGTACAAATTAAAGTGATTTAGTAATTGTTCTTAAAGTGTCCATGTGCAGTATGGTGTGGTATAAAGTTTCCCTGCACATGTGTGCATACCTGAGCTCAGGTCCAATAAGTGAATGTCTGCGTAGCATAGCTCTTGCCTCTGTGCTTGTAAGATTGGTGGTGGGTTCTCCATTGAGGGATATGATTCCATCTCCCACTTTCAGTCTGCCATCTTTACTTATAGCACCTCCATTAACCATGGAGCGGATAAATACGCCTGATCCATCTCTTAGAGCACTCAGTGTCATACCTACACACACACACACACACACACACACACACACACACCAGGTCAAAGAGTTTAATTTAACATTCACATCAAACTTCAGAATGAAAGACAAGCCGTGATCTATGTGACTTTAACCGTAATATGGTTGTTGGTTTGAGTATTTCAGGAGCTGTGATTTTTCACACACAACAGTCTCTAGAGTTTACACAAAATGTGTATGAAAAACAAAAAAACATTATTGAGCATTTGTAGGAATGACAAAGATGTTTTACAGTGCAGCTTGAAGAATTGAATATACTTAAGATGTACCTAGATGTATAAAATGCCTTTAGTTAATTCAAAAGATTTTAAACAACATACTACATCCAATAAAAGCCACTTGACATAACTTCTCCAGTATATTAATACAGCATCTTGTCTTTGTCTTGAAATGGACTCAGATGTGTGTGGTTGTCATCATGTTATTAGCAGTCATACTTGGTTTTGCCTGTGGTGGTCTTGAACCTGTAGAAATGTCAAGCAACTAAATAGCTATGGCAAAACACACAAACATACATCTATACCTTTTTTTTTATATATATATATATATATCTTATAACTTTAAAGAAAATGTTAGCTCTACAGCACCAGACTTCACATATAATATTTTGTTTATAAATAAACAAAGTCTTTATATAAATAAATAAAGACTTGAATGACTTGCATAAAATAAATGCACTTTTTTTGTATTAGCATTTTTTAGATGTTAGCTAGCAGGCAAAGCTGCTTTAAACATTCAGCTATGTTACTTCATGTTACTTTATGAAATAAATTACATACACTTCTACTATTTTACTTCATGTTATGTTAGCACATTTACAGTGAAGTTTTTTGTTTACATCAAAATTATATAAAAAAATATATTATGGCTCTAAAAACTTTTAAAAGCTATTATTTAATAATTGCAAGAAAAAAAATATACACTGGATAACATCTATCCATTAATAAAGCACATCACAGTCTAAAAATACAGTGCAGCAAAACCACACCACATCAAGCTTTATCCACCAAATCGATCTAAATTAAAGAATCGATCATCTTTAAAGAAAGATGAAAAAATAAAAATAAATACACAACAAATGATGATAACATTTGGTCCAGTATCATCTAATTAATAAAATATTATTATCTGCTTATTATTGAGTAAAAGACAGGAGGTGGAGCTGGAGGTAACAGAGCTGAAGATGTTTAGGTTTTCATTGGGAGTGACGAGGATGGACAGGATTAAAAATGAGTTTTTTAGCGAGACAGCACAGGAGGCGAGATTGAGATGGTTTGGACGTGTGCAGAGGAGTGATGGTAGGAGAATGCTGAGGATGGAGCTGCCAGGAAGGAGGAAAAGAGAAAGACCAAGCAGGAGGTTCATGGATGTGGTTTGAAAGATGCAGAAAGATTTTGAAAGATGCAGATGTCGAGGACAGGGTGGTATTGGGACGGATGATCCGCTGTGGCGACCCCTAATGGGAGCAGCCGAAAGAAGAAGAAGAAGAAGAACATCTGCAATTCAATTGTTAGTTGTAATAAAACATTAAAATGATGTGTGAACTAAACAATTCCCGGCTCTTAAATTTCTCAAGACCAATTAACATTCACATGCATGAAAAATAGTTGACATACAATAAACAATAGTTAAACATACATAGCCTGACATCTTTTTCATGAGGGGAAAGTCTTACAATTCAGTGAGAGACATGACTTAACATGTAGATAGTTCTACATTCTAATCGATTTTTCAAGACAAAAGTCTAATTAGATGCTCTCAAAGAATGATGAAAGGAACAGATTTGTAGATATAGCAGTGTAATTTCCAAAACAGCCTTTGGGCAATACAATAAAATCTATCAGCATTGAAATGAAGTGGCTTAACCTTGTAACCTCAATTAATACGCCCAAGTTTTAGTAAACAAACTACATTTTCTTTCAGATAAACGTTACCATCACAGCCCGACGTTCCATTGATGTCGTCATCATCATTCACTATATCTTCACATTGTTCACATAATTCTGTACATTCAGGAGTCATTCATTCAATCATACATTCATTCATATCAACTCATATTCATTCATATTATTCATATTCAGTATAAACATACCCAGGCTGCCGTTGCCCCTGAACACAGTGATGGTCTTCTCAAGGCCTGTAGATTGATGAGCGCTGACTTTACAAAGTGCCTCCATGCTGCTGCCCTGCAGTTATTCTGCAAAATAAGTCAGAGTACGCATCAATCTTGGCAAAGGGGAAGTGATGCTACACAAAACCAACAAGTCCATGCATTATAATATTTACATTTTTATATTGTAACATTTTAATTTCTCGTTTTCTTGTGATCTTGACATAACGAGTTGTTTTTTTTTGTGATCACAACTTAACAAAAGATGTTTTCTCATTATAACGACTTCATTTTCTCGTGATCTCAAACATAACAAACATTGCTTTCTCGTTATCACGGTTACATTTTTCTCTATATTCAGCAAAAGAGCTGATAGATGATCACGTTCACTTTTTCTTTGATCAGGGACTCTAATGGAAAGAGCTCTGTGTCTGTCACTGATTGATAACTTACACACAAGTGTTCGGCGCTTGAGATTTTCTTTAATGATACAATTACACCATGAGAAAAAGGGTTTTTGCTTAATTAAACTTTAGATAGCAGTATTTGCATGTGTAGAAATGTACAATCAGCTGCACCTTCTCTTATGGGATGTTTAATAAATGTAAAGCTACTATGGTCTTAGCTATGTAAATCTCTCAACAAAACACTAAAAAAGCTAGAAGAGAAAGTTCACATTTTAGAAAATAGACACAACATATATAGAACCAATAGACGGTTTATGAATTACTGTAACGTTTTTGTTTGCAGGTAACATTTATTTTTTTTTAAACCTTTTTTTTATTTTTATTTAACTCTAAATTAAGCAGTATTTTTGTCCTATATTTCAATTGTGTGTATGTGTGTGTGAAAATGTGCCAACTATATCATACCAAGTCTGAAAGTCATTTTTAAAACAAAATATTAATGTAATTCATATGAGCGAACTGCAGGTATTAAATTTGCCTAATGTTTTTTTTTTTTTTTTTTTTTTTTTTTTACAATTTCTTTAGAAGAAAAGGCAGATTGCTTTTAGGTGTATAACAGCAAAATTATATATACTGTAGGCAACTATATACATTTATTCTTTCTTCTAGTTTAAAACAGACATCTGGAAGTCTGTGGCACTAATCAAACGTGGCAGCATTATTTTTAACATGAAGCATCAATCTGAAATAAAATGAACCATTTCGAACTGATGTCTCGACTGATGAAAGTAAACATTAATAATGTAGCATGTTATTTGCTGAGCCAGAACCTTTCCTATTATCTTTTGCTTTCTTCTAGTCATTTGAGTTTGAGAATTGAGAAGATGAATATAAGCTTTCCTGATATTTGGATTTCCTAAAACTTACATCATGATATTTACATCAAGATGTGTTAAACTCAGAGGCAAAGCTGAAATCCTGATCATCTCATGTTTTGAGCCTGATCTAAAATGTCTCAGTGTCTTGCAAAATATTTTGTTCCAATACTTTTGGAGTGGTGACTGTACATACATATGGATGGGATGACAGGAAGAATTGACTGATCTAAGTGGAAGGCTTCAGGTTTATTGGAGCAGGCATGTATAGCCGATGCTCTTCCAGATTGGTGTTGACATGAGAGCAAGCACAAGACCTCTTGCTGGGAAATGTAGCTCTGCATAATGCAAAGAACATGGAAAAAAGTTCAAATCATCGCTAAAACACCTACTTACAGAGGTTACAGTAAACAAATAAGGTTTTAATGCCTGTGAGATTTATTATTATTATTATTATTATTATTATTATTTCACTATATATACGGTATTAAACATGGCTTACTCCTGTTCTGGCCTGTCCTTGACTACATTATCAGCCTTTGTCCCGTCCTGTTATGTTTTTCCTTATCTTGCACATTTCTAAAAACTAATCCTCAAAGTGCATCATTGAAAGTTATTGAAAGACACAAAATGCCTCTGTGTAAAAGATGTTTCAATATGTTTTTTTGAGTGGAACCTCCTCGACAAATGTAGTCATTGTTGAAAGTAACCTATACTCGAGTGTGTGTGAATAAGAAATGAAGTCACACGTCTCCTGTGAACAAATATTCCACTAATTTAACCTTTGGGTCTAGAGTGACAGTAGTGAATGAGGTCAGTGGAAAAAGAAAAAGGAACACTTTCTCTTGCTGTAAACAAGCAGCTGAATATAATATATGGTAGGGACCATGTAAACTGATCTATTCAACCACCAAGGAATTTACTGTGGGGGGAAAATTACCCTGCACTCATGGTTGGTAGATGCCTACACTCTTAAAATAAAGGTTTTTAAATGGGTATATGGTTCTTCGAAGAACCTTTAATGTCCATGGAAACTTTCTATTGCATGGAAGGTTCTCTTTAACAGAACAATGTTCTTCAAACTCATTAATCTTAAATGCTGATCATTTACAATTTCATATAAAGT
Source organism: Silurus glanis (assembly GCA_014706435.1). NCBI lineage: Eukaryota > Metazoa > Chordata > Actinopteri > Siluriformes > Siluridae > Silurus > Silurus glanis. The sequence goes on from JAAIIK010000443.1 coordinate 491,694, forward strand.
GGTTCACTGGATTAGACTGAATAGGATAAAACAAAATAGATTGTATGACGGTTTAACCGTTTTATACATGGTCTCCACTACAGTGGACAAATATTCAGAAGCTATTTTAAACCATTATGTTCCAAACACTTTGTATCATTTTTTTTTTTTTAGATATTGTATCATACATGCAAAATGGCAGAGTAAAGAGGAGATGCCCCAAGTACGTTAGGTTAATGTGTTAATTCCTGTTTTTCTTTTATTCTCAGAAAACCATACAGGCAAAAAATTTTCAGCTAAACAAGAAGTTAGAAATACGTTTATCCAGATTTTAATGATATTTTTCTTGTAAATGTTCTTTTCTGTGACAGAAAATACATCTGTCCCCTCCATGTGCCAAAGGGTATATTTGTGCCTGTTGGGCCTATATTTAGATTTTGCCTCATTTTATATGTTTTAGTAAAAATTATGATATGAAATTATGATATAATTTACATTTTACATTAATTTTCTTTTGGGCTTCAATAATAGCTTTTGCTTTGCCAAGCAGGTCGAGTGTCCTGGGTGCTTCGAAATGTTTAATTTTCTTTAAACAATCAATAAACCACTTCAAGAGACGTTCTCTCTTTTCATTGGGAAATCATAAACAGCTTTTAATGAAATACAGTAGGCTTTGTTAGTAGGCTTTAGTGTAAATTTTTAAATGATTAATACATATTCAGTTAGTTGGTAGGAGAAGTAAAGTATAATACTAAGTATACTACTGGTTTTAATTGTTTTTAAAGCTTTTCCATTTATAAATGAATGCGTTTCAAGACATAAAATATGATTTTCAAATGTTCTTTCTATTGTTGTTGATATTTAATGTTCTTATGTGTTATTTATGCCATCTGCTTTTTTTGTTTTAAAAGCGTTTTTTTCCAAACCAAACAATGAGTTCTATGGAATCATCTTTTATACGGTTGATGCATGGTGTCCGTTACAGTGAACATATGTGTAACTCCCTCGAAATAAAGTATATTAGAAAAAAGCATAAAAATCATGGCTTGATTTTTCACTTGTTTAAAAGTAAAAATAAACATAAAAAGATTCTTACTTTGTTACTTAATAATTCATGCTTGAATGGGGTTAATAGTGCACAAGGTTTGCACATGCTTTCATTTCTGTTATTATATACAGATTGTATGTGTGAACTTGTACATGGCTACTGTAAAAGCGGTGAGTTGCTTTTGCTTTAATATAATAAATGTAAAGGTTTGCTTTTGAAGGAATCAATTTGGGCTCTTTTTGGTGTTCCGTGACACCTATATTTTTCAAGAATGTAGATTTACATGGCATGCATGTCTACTTCTATTATCGGGAAAATGAAAATCACAAACATTAAAGCATTTAATTGAATTGTTTCTATTGCATTTTAAAAGATATACATTACCACTATAGACAAATTGTATAAAAGGACAGTTTATTAACTTTGACACTACCACCTTAAAAAACTTGACCTTGTGCTTGACCTAAACATGTTTTTATTAAACACATATTCTTAGAAAATTTGAACCATGCTTGTAATTCTTGTTAGATGGTAAAATAATACAGCTACCCATACAGCTCTATAATGATACCGTTATTCATTCCTTGATAATCAAATAATAAACATTTTGTTCTATAGGTTTCACAGTGTCCTTAGATAAGAATAAATGTGTTAAGATAAAGGTTTACAGATATTTGGACATCATTTGTTAAAACTTCATTATTTAAAATTAAATATGATAAAAAATGCTCAGAAAACCACAAGAAGCTTTATGACAAAATTCTTCATAGAAAGTGAATAGAATCAAAAAACAGATTATGTACCTGCGCTGTGCAGAGATGATCACATCACTTTGTCTAGAATGACCTTCGCTTGTGTGTCCTCGTCGGTTTCGTATTCCCGTAGACATTTAAGTTACATAATAAATCTACACGCTACGCAAATCTACACTAGCAGAGATGCGAACATGCTCTGTTTAGTCTAGGTGTGGCTGTGGGATTAGACTCATTAGGTCCTGATTAACGTACTTCTGGTTTGAAGGAGAGGTTGGAGTTTGAATTCAGGCAACATTAATTATTGAAGTGTGTGAAGTAACTGGAGACTGCATGTGCCTGGGTTACTGGTTCCCAACAAAACCCAATGAACAATGCCCATACAAATGCATGCTATTGAGGACCTGAGGGCCATGAGCACTTATATCAAATAAATGTAGTCCAATACTTGTTTTCGTACTTCTTGTTTGACTCTCGGCTTCCAAAATGTATTTGTGTCTTGAATTTGTTGCTATTCAGTTGCTGCTTAAGTTTTCTACCAAGAAAATACAATAAATGTAAATTTAAATCAGTCTCCTAACCTTATACAACACACTTTTATATATTCTATTATTATTTTTACTTTAAATAAAATATTCAGGCTCTGGGTTACTGATCAGAAGGTCAGGGCTTTAAGCCCCTGCACTGGCAGACTGCCACTGTTGGGCACTTGAGCAAGGCCCTTAACCTTCTCTGCTCCAGGGGTGCCATATCCTGGCTGACCTAAGCTCTGACTGCAACTTCCTAACGATCTTGAATATGTGTAGAAATTAATGTTACATTGTTTATGTTGTATGTAACAAATAAAGGTTTATTGTTAAACTTTATGATACTATAATTATATCTAAACTGAACACTGTGGCAACATTTTTATCTTGTCAGATCTCAGTTCCACCATGATTCCTATTCCCAGCCTCCAAACATGGCCAAACTCCAATATCACATATCACCCAGCTACTGATTCATCACACCTGTGCTCAATCGCTCTCTCTCTCTCTCTCTCTCTCTCTCTCTCTCACACACACACACACACACACACACACCCTCAAAAGGTCTCATTCACAAAACCAATGAAGTATAAGCTTGGTGATTTTGTTTCATAGCATTTTCCCAAGCTAACCTTTGTTGTCGACCTGGTTTATCCTTGTTTTCTGATCTTGTCAGTGCCTAGTTTTGTCTGTTAGTGTATTGCCTGACCTGTGCCTGTTACTTAACAGCATTTTAGGTGTATTATTTGAATGCACTTGTAAAAAAAAGCTGCATGAAAACCATGGAACCACATCCTCCAGACTAAAGAGGAGAGGGACCATCTGGCTTGGTATCAGCAGTCAGTTTAAAAACCTGCATCTCTGATAGTATGGGAGTGCATTAGTGCCTGTTGAATAGGCAGTTTGCACATTTGGAAAGGCGCCATCAATGCTGAACGGTATATACAGGTTTTAAAGCAACATCCAGAAAACATATTTTTCAGGGAAGGCCTTAAATATTTGAGCAAAACAATGGTAACTGCATACTGCATCTATTACAATAGCATGACTTTTTTTTAGTCTTGAACTGAACTGGCCTGCCTGCAGTCTAGAACTTTCAAAGTTTGATAACATTTGCTGCATCATGAAATGACACCCAGAACTATTCTCTATCAAACACATATGGGACAACATTACTTTCACAAAACTTCAGCAACTGGTCTTCTCAGTTCCCAGATGTATAAGGACAGAAGATGTGATGCTACACAGTAATAAACTGTGGCACTGTCCCAACTTTTAAGTCGTGTTGCATCCATCAAATTAAAAATGACCTTCTTTTTTCTTCTATGTTCTACTACGAATAAAATATGTATTTGAGATTTGCAAATCATTTTATTCTGTTTTTAATTTACATTTTACTCAGTGTCCCATGATGATTTAGATAAAAACATCTTAAACCTTGCTAGCTCAGTGTGATGACCTCATAGACTGAATGACAGGTTTTCATCAAGTACTGTGCCATTGAGAAAAAGACATACTTCTTATCAACTCAAAGTTATAATCAGGTACTGACTGTCAAAATGTTGTCTAACAATCTTTATATAGTTGTTGTAATAGTTGTCCTTTATGGAGTAATTAAAACCTTTACTTGTTCACTTGTGGATGAGATATGTGCGAAAGAGGAATATATTTCATTTAAGATCTTAATTTTTTTTGTACAAAATAGAGAATGTCAAAATTTTACCTTTGCAATGATGAAACTAATTTATGTACTATATAGTGCCTTTTACGATGCAGAAAAAGCCGTCAACTGTCAAACTCACCTGTCTCCAAAGCATCATAGCACAAGGTCATCTGAACTCTCAAAGCTGATATTGATGACATTGATGTTGTGATGAAATTCACCCCAAACTAGTCGTTTGTTGAGAAAGCACAGCATGATGAAACAAAACTAAGAAAAACACATGATGTGCAAATACACCATACTATGGGGTGTAGGTGGATAAATGTATTACATTACATATAAAGAAATCATACTCAGTTTGTATATGCCTGGCTATGCCTTACTGTTTCTAAAGGCTCCTGTTATGCGAGAAACAGAGGCGGAAAGCCGAAGTCAAAGCAAACAGAATTTATTTAGAAAAACACGTATACTCGCAGTAACTGGGAAGTAATCCGGTGGTGCGCGGTGAGAGCGCGGTCCACTAGTCCAGAACTGAATGAGAAGCAGTCTGTGTAATATCCTAGGGAGCGCTTTGGAGAAGCGTGACGCTGAACAAACTCACGGGAGAATCGTGGAATGCACAGCCAAACCATAGATAATAACGGACAGGGAGTGAGGGTGAATGAGGGGTTTATGTATGGGTTGGTGATGAGCGCATGAACGAGAGTCAGGTGTGTGTGATTAGTAAGCCAGCGATGAGAAGAACCGGGGAGCTCCCTGACAGCTCCTTTATACAAGTAGAAATTATCAACCATTTTAGACAATATAAAATAAATACGAAGCATGTGTTTTAGCATTGTGTAATCACCACAACTTGTACAAATATTTAGAAATGAACAAATAGTAAATGAATAGTAAATAGTAAATAATAAAAAAAGTAAAATAAAAAATAGATAAATAGATTTTTTTAGATTTGCAATTGCAGTAATATATATATATATATATATATATATATATATATATATATATATATATATATATATATATACACACACACACACACACACACACACACACATCAGGCATAACATTGACATTTTAACATTATGACTATTGACAGGTGAAGTTAATATAATTGATAATAATAATAATAATAATAATAATAATAATAATAATAATAATAATAATAATAATAGCACATAAGGCGAGAAGCACTGTGTGTCTAACATCCAGCAGCGCCACAATGTCATTATGGAGGAGTGGAAGAGGATCCCAGCAACAACCTGTGCAGCTCTGGTGAATTCAATGCCCAGGAGAATTAAGGCAGTGCTAAATAACAATAGTGCTCACACTTAATATTGACATTTTGGACACAGATCTGACATGTTCACTAAGTTCACTAAGTTTCATTTCTATAGTATTGTTCCTTGAGAACACATAATTAAATGGTGGCTAAAATGTGAGGGGTGTACTCACTTTTTTTTGAGATACTGTAGATTGTGGAAGAGGATGAAGAGCAGCCCAGCTAAATGCGATAGACCCCGTAGTTACTAAACGTACAGAAGGTACAACAAGGGAAACAGATGAAGAAAATATAATAATGAACAGCTTTAAAGGTGATATAGAACAGTAAATATATGCTTGATGGAGGACGTTCTGGTAAATATACAGAGAGCTGAGTGTGAAGTTAAGACGCAAACCGAAACCGTGACTTAAAATCCGAGAA
>JAAIIK010000443.1:497377-507387 GCA_014706435.1 Silurus glanis
GAGTTAGAAGCAGATACTGATGTGTAAAATTCCCACATAACTCGACACTGAGTTCTGGACCAAAAGTTTATGAAGGAGTTTGTGAGGTATCTCAAACAGAAGAGAGTTACAATAATCAATGTGCGAGTTAACTAGAAGCATGTACAAAAATAGCTGTTGAATTGGATGCGAGGAATGGACAAAGACGGCTGATGGTAGATGGAAATACAAAGGCCAAGTAATATTGTTTACATGTTTTTTTAGAAGACATAGTATTATCAATGATGACAACCAGACTCTTAAACTGAGAAAATGAATAAAATATAGAAGATTACAGACACTGAAAACAAGTTGAGGGCATTTGACTCAGCAGTTCCAGCAGGTTGATGTGTTTTACTCTCACACTAGGGCTACACTAGCTTCCTGTTCTCCTGAGGCACCATGCTGACCCCCACTAGTGACAGAGATGCACATAATGATTGGTAAATCAGATAAAAAAACCACTCCAAGATTAGCAACTTTTCTAAGAAATGCATAGCATCTCAATGAGCCTACAGTATATCGCCACTTTCCGAGTCAGGGTGCATCTGTCAGTGGTATTGGGGTTTTGACACAAGATAATGCCCCTCTTTTGAAAGCACCAAAAGATTGCTCGAACAAGAGACCATTGGAGCCAGTACCACAAATAGTAACTTGCTTGAGCACTGTCGGGTCTAAAACAAACTTTGGCATGACTGTGTAGTGTAGATATCATACCCGATTAATCTAACGTCATGCTGATTAATTGTGTGACCTGTTCTGTGGTGGGGCACAGAGGTGACAGTTATATTAAAGGAAGTTCGACAGTTTGAATTCAGTCACTACTTATTAATCAGCCCATTGCCAGTTCCCATCAGGTTTGTAATGAATGCAAAAGAAAACCATGCCATGTCTCACCAGAATATTATTTGGTGCTTGCTTGGCATATATCTGGATGTAATGATTTATCTGGTGAAACCATTAGGGATACAAAGCGTGTCTCGAAGACAAAAATGCATCCAATGTGGTAAAAATTCAAGATTTTAGCTAAAGCATGCACCAGATTGGTATAGTAGATGGTCCAAAACCCTCTCAGTATGCTTTTCACTTTATAGCACGGTCCTTTGGTGGATGGTGTCATTGGGAAAAGGGCAATTGCTGATTTGCTCTGTATATCAGCCTCCATTTTGAATAGATCCACAAGCATTTTAAGGGTAACTTTAAGGATAGTTGTTTGAAGTCCACCGATGGTGGCCACACGATTGACAAGACTTATTTCGATAAAATTCTGTACACAAGTGTTAAGTTGTTGGTTTACTAGCAGAAAGGAACTGTCTCTCAGACATTTTATATCATGTGTTAGCAGTCAGGCAGGTGTACTGTATGAGGTTCACTTGATCACAAGTTGCCATTGGTCCACAAGTCAAAAGAAAGTGAGGTCTGGAGGAGTGAGCCAAACCACCAATGCTCACTAGGCAGAGATTCAGGAAAAGTTCAAGAAAACCCAACTTATTCTGTTGAGTTAGCAGAGTCCAGCTGACTTTGCAAGCTTGTTGAAGGAGAGAAAAATATGACAAGGACGAATCACTCAATCACACTAATGAACATATTCACATACACACTGGTTTTATCAGGTGATGTGAAAATGTGAAAATGGACCTGGCAAGGAAATGAAAGATGAGTGTAGTAGCCTGCAACAGAACAGCTTTTATAGTAGCAACTGAATAATACATAGTTTTTTGTTTATATGACAACATATAAATGTTAGAAATATCATGAATCCAGTCTTTTTAATGCCTTATAAACTATAATATAGATATACGTATAGACATAGTTACTATACAACTATTTACCAGAGCGTGTAGTAGTAATAGTAGTAATAAATAGTAGTAATAAACAGGATTTTTTTAATTGGATTTATACAGATTTAAATCAGACCCCCAAAGTTGTTAAACAATATAATCTATATAAAAAATTTAGCTTAAATTTGAGCATAAATAAATGCTGAATTCATAGGAATTATATATATTATATATTATTTTATATTAAAAAAATCAAGTGCAAAACCAAACACAATGCAAACCACTTGCAAAAGGGAGCCATAATCATTTTTACCATGGGGCATGTAGTGCAGTAGACCATTTAGCAAAGGTGGTTGTTTGGTCGTGGGGGTGTAAGAATTGTAATTTGATGTGCAAGCAGCAGAAGGCTCTGAACATTATATACTGTTTCTTACATTTAGATGCCTCAAAGTCAATATTAATTCACCACATTAATCAGGAAATGATCAGTTGAATTAGAATGATATACTTAAAAGATACAGTGAATGCTGATCATCAGCAAAGATTCAGAAAGCTTCCAGTGCACAAAGATGGTAAATGGGTTAAGGAAGTATGAGAGTTTGAGAGACAGTGTTCAGACAGGGGGAAAAAATCTTCAGTTGGCAATTTTCCTCAGTGATTTGTTCTTATGATACATGTGTTTTGTATGAGTTATTTACTTATAATACAAGGGCTTGGTTGATGAGGTGATTCATATGTTTGAACACTCAAGCCACATAATCACGCATATCCATTCCAGAGTGCATTTAAAGCTCTTAACATGGAGGTCTGTGCATTTTTTTCTGGCATGTTGCCCGACATAATTTTGAGGTCTAAGCTAAATACAGCTAACACTATTCAATTCAATAATTGTTTTTATTTGTGTAGTGCTTTTTACAATGGACATTGCCTTAAAGCAGCTTTATAGATATAAAGTGGTTATAAAAGAATGTTTAAGTTTGTTCCTTGTAATTGTTCCTAAAGATTGTTTCAAATGACTATGTCAAGGAAATACTCCCTGAGATGGCATGAGGACGAAACCTTGAGATGAGCCTTATCGCTATGATAAATGTTGCACTTCAGGTAACAGCTCTCAACATGTGTTTACATTTTATATTTATTGTATTTGGTAGAGGAGTGTGGTTCCAGAGCCCAAGCCGTGCGTAGAGGTGATCCCGACTATCTCTAGTCGGAACCTCTCAACCTCACGCACAATCGGCCCCTTACGGTCCCTCCTGCAGGTGGTGAGCCCACTGGAAGGCGGCCCCACGTCGCTCCTTCGGGCTGAGCCCGGCCGGACCCCGTGGGGGAAGGCCCGGCCACCAGGCGCTCGCATACGAGCCCCAACCCCGGGCCTGGCTCCAGGGTGGGGCCCCGGCTGCGCCATACCGGGCGACGTCACGGTCCTTGGTCTGTTACGTCACGGTCCTTGGTCTGTTCCTCCTCGAGAGAGGATGGACTCTTCACCACTCTGGAGTTGCCCATGGTGAAAGGCGGCGGGCTGGTGTGGGTTTGCTTATAGCCCCCCAGCTCAGCCGCCATGTGTTGGAGTTTACCCCGGTGAATGAGAGGGTCGTTTCCCTGTGCCTACGGGTCGGGGATAGGTCTCTCACTGTCGTGTGTGCCTACGGGCCAAACGGCAGTGTAGAGTACCCGGCCTTCTTGGGGTCTCTGGGAGGGGTGCTGGACAGTGCTCCGACTGGGGACTCCGTCGTTCTACTGGGAGACTTCAATGCCCACGTGGGCAGCGACAGTGACACCTGGAGGGGCGTGATTGGGAGGAACGGCCCCCCTGATCTGAACCCGAGCGGTGTTCAGTTATTGGACTTCTGTGCTAGTTACAGTTTGTCCATAACGAACACCATGTTCAAGCATAAGGGTGTCCATCAGTGCACGTGGCACCAGGACACCCTAGGCCGTAGGTCGATGATCGACTTTGTGGTCGTTTCATCTGACCTGCGGCCGTATGTCTTGGACACTCGGGTAAAGAGAGGGGCGGAGCTGCCAACTGATCACCACCTGGTGGTGAGTTGGATCCGATGGCGGGGGAGGAAGCTGGACAGACTCGGCAGACCCAAGCGTACTGTGAGGGTCTGCTGGGAACGTTTGGCCGAGTCTCCTGTCAGAGAGATTTTCAACTCCCACCTCCGGCGGAGCTTTGACCGGATCCCGAGGGAGGCCGGAGATATTGAGTCCGAGTGGACCATGTTCTCCACCTCCATTGTCGAAGCGGCCGCTCGGAGCTGTGGCCGTAAGGTCTCCGGTGCCTGTCGAGGCGGCAATCCCCAAACCCGGTGGTGGAAACCGGAAGTAAGGGATGCCGTCAAGCTGAAGAAGGAGTCCTATCGGGCCTGGTTGGCTTGTGGGACTCCTGAGGCAGCTGACGGGTACCGGCAGGCCAAGCGAACTGCAGCCCGGGTGGTTGTGGAGGCAAAAACTCTGGCCTGGGAGGAGTTCGGTGAGGCCATGGAGAAGGACTATCGGCTGGCCTCAAAGAGATTCTGGCAAACCGTCCGGCGCCTCAGGAGAGGGAAGCAGTGCCCTACCAATGCTGTTTACAGTGGAGGTGGGGAGCTGTTGACCTCAACTGGGGATGTCGTTGGACGGTGGAAGGAATACTTAGAGGATCTCCTCAATCCCGCCGTCACGTCTTCCATTGAGGAAGCAGAGGCTGAGGGCTCAGAGGTGGACTCGTCCATCACCCAAGCTGAAGTCACCGAGGTAGTAAAGAAACTCCTCGGTGGCAAGGCACCGGGGGTGGATGAGATCCGCCCTGAGTACCTCAAGTCTCTGGATGTTGTGGGGCTGTCTTGGCTGACACGCCTCTGCAGCATCGCGTGGTGGTCGGGGACAGTGCCTCTGGAATGGCAGACCGGGGTGGTGGTCCCTCTTTTTAAGAAGGGGGACCGGAGGGTGTGTTCCAACTATAGGGGGATCACACTTCTCAGCCTACCTGGGAAAGTCTATGCCAGGGTACTGGAGAGGAGAATACGGCCGATAGTAGAACCTCGGATTCAGGAGGAACAGTGTGGTTTTCGTCCAGGCCGTGGAACACTGGACCAGCTCTATACCCTCTACAGGGTGCTGGAGGGCTCATGGGAGTTTGCCCAACCAGTCCACATGTGTTTTGTGGATTTGGAAAAGGCATTCGACTGTGTCCCTTGCGGCGGCCTGTGGAGGGTGCTCCGGGAGTATGGGGTCCGGGGCCCTTTACTAAGGACTGTCCGGTCCCTGTACGACCGAAGCAGGAGCTTGGTTCGCATTGCCGGCAGTAAGTCAGACTTGTTCCCGGTGCATGTTGGACTCCGGCAGGGCTGCCCTTTGTCACCGGTTCTGTTCATAATTTTTATGGACAGAATTTCTAGGCGCAGCCAGGGGCCGGAGGGTGTCCGGTTTGGTGACAACACGATTTCGTCTCTGCTCTTTGCAGATGATGTTGTCGTGTTGGCTTCATCAGACCAGGACCTTCAGCACGCACTGGGACGGTTTGCAGCCGAGTGTGAAGCGGCTGGGATGAGAATCAGCACCTCCAAATCCGAGGCCATGGTCCTCAGTCGGAAAAGGGTGGCTTGCCCACTTCAGGTTGGTGGAGAGTTCCTGCCGCAAGTGGAGGAGTTTAAGTATCTTGGGGTTTTGTTCACGAGTGAGGGAAGGGTGGAACGGGAGATTGACAGACGGATCGGTGCAGCTTCTGCAGTAATGCGGTCGATGTACCGGTCTGTCGTGGTGAAGAAAGAGCTGAGCCGCAAGGCGAAACTCTCGATTTACCGGTCAATCTACGTTCCTACTCTCACCTATGGTCATGAGCTCTGGGTCATGACCGAAAGGACAAGATCCCGGATACAGGCGGCCGAAATGAGCTTTCTCCGCAGGGTGGCTGGGCGATCCCTTAGAGATAGGGTGAGAAGCTCGGTCACTCGGGAGGAGCTCAGAGTAGAGCCGCTGATCCTCCACATCGAGAGGGGTCAGCTGAGGTGGCTCGGGCATCTGTTCCGGATGCCTCCTGGACGCCTTCCTGGGAAGGTGTTCCGGGCGCGTCCCACTGGGAGGAGACCCCGGGGAAGACCTAGGACACGCTGGAGAGACTATGTCTCCCGGCTGGCCTGGGAACGCCTTGGTGTCCCCCCGGAAGAGCTGGAAGAAGTGTCTAGGGAGAGGGAAGTCTGGGCATCTTTGCTTAGACTGCTGCCCCCGCGACCCGGCCTCGGATAAGCGGGAGAAGATGGTATGGTATGGTATGGTATGTATTTGGTAGATGCCCTTATCCAGAGCGACTTACAACTGAGCAGGGGAGGGTTAAGGGCCTTGCTCAAGGGCCCAGCAGTTGCAGCTTGGCGGTGGTGGACCCTGTGACCTTCCGATCCAAAGTCCAATGCCTTAACCACTCAGCTACTACCTCCTCTGTTCTTTCTAAATGTGAATTTCATTAACAAATTATATTATATTATATTAGAACTTTAGTGAAAAGTGGAGTCTGCAACATTTAGTAGAAACATTTTCAGAATCGCTTAACCTATTTGAGTATCTTTTTGCTTTAATGGTGGTGTGCCATCATTATATTTGCTAATATTTGCTCACATTTAAATAGGGACCTAGAAACAATCTTGAAAACTAGCTATATATGATAGAAAATATTTATTTAATTTTTTATGTTTCTAAAAGATTATTTTCAATTTTATATGAAAGCAAAAAATGTGATTTTTAGTATGATCTTAGACCTTTGTACCAGATTGTACTGTACAGTATGTTCAATATAAAATTAGACCAGCTTACTGTATTGCTGTCTCATAAAATGTACAGAGCAGAGCTGGCTCAGATTCTTACTGTCTTTTATTTTCCTTGTTTTATTCATGTTTTTATTGATTCTCATTTTTTTATTATATAAATTTTATATGACAAGTTTAAAGCCCACGTCTTTATTAATATATTCAGTCCTGCCCTGAGGGAATAGCTGTGATTGTGGTTGATTACTATTTTCACTGGTGCGCATTTAGAACTGCAGTGAATTATCTGACTGCATTTTTTCTTGGGTATCTTATTGCGACTGTTTAAATAATTCCTCCTGCATTGCTAATGCTTATGTATTATATATATATATATATATATATATATATATATATATATATATATATATATATAGTGCTGGGTGTCCTGTTTTATGCATTTCCTCTTACCTCCAGCATGTCAAGGGTTAGTCTTTGAAAAACCACAGCATAGCAATGTTGCATGTTTATACAGTAATCAAAAGTAATCAACCTTTATCACTACATGCCTTCCACTACATGGTGTAAACCATAAACAATCACCTTTCGTTTCTTCACAAATTGCTAATGTGACCCTTAATTTACATTTTTCCTTTACAACATCAGAAGAATTTGTTCACTTCTATCCACACAGGCCATGCAAGCGCTTGTTCAGTCTCTTGTCATTTTGAGATTAGACTACTGTAACTCACTCCAGGCAGGGTTGCCTCTATTAACATTCAAACACTGCAACATCCAGAATGCAGCTACATGACAAGATTTTGCAACACCACCCCCTTGCTTGTTTTTCTCCACTGGCTTCCTCCCTCCTCCTGCACTTATGCTTGCTTACATTCACCGCCCTGCATCCACCTACCTCAAAACATTTATTTTTCATCACACTGTACCACACTCCCTTGAAACCTCTAGCACTGCTCCACTGGCCCCTCCTTCTCTCAGGGTACAAGGAAGGCATGCATCAAGATTCATTGCTCAGTCTAGCACCTAGCTAGTGGAATGAACTTTAATTAGATGGCAAACAGCTGACTCACTGTCTTCAAACAATGTGCAGACCTACCTTTTCGCTCCCAGAAGTACTTAATAAGCAGTTTAAAACAACAAAGTGTTGTCTGTGTGCTTTTTTCTTACTACAGTATAGGACCTCCTTAACAGAGATTTTAGACTCACTGTCTTAGACTGTGGCTTAATGTATGTTTTTTAAAATGCATTTACTGATAGAGACTTTGCTGTTGTCATCACTCCTCTGTCCGACATTGTGGTCCTTCCTCTCTACCCTGAGGTCTGAACCTTCCTAAATTTTGGCTCTTCAGGAGACATGCCATAACGGGGAGCTTTGTAATGGCCACCAAAGGCATTTCCTCTCCAGACCACTTGAGTGCACCCTCATTCATTATTCGAAATCCCTTTATTTGTTGTCTGCTCCATTTTCTTCCTTTGTGTCCAACAACAAAGAAGGAAATTGAAGAGGTAGCATAAGGGTTAAGGCATTGGACTTTGGTTCGGAAGGATATAATTTCTAATCTCAGCCACACCAAGCTGCCACTCCTGTTCCCCTGAGCAAAACCCCTTAACCCTAAAGCTGCTCAGGTGTACAGTATGGATGAAATTAAAATGGAAGTCGGTCTGAATAAGGGCATTTACCAAATGCCGTAAATGTGTCTGTATTGGTTTTTGTTACTATTTACTATGTAAATAGCTTTTGCTATTGTGTTTAAACTTCCTTGTCCTACTTTGCTTTGCCTAGCATTTGCACGGCTCTTCATGGCTCTAGTTGTTTAATTCAGTTCCCTGTCTTTCTTTGTCACTTAATTTTTTTATTCATTAAATATATTCTGTTATTTGCATCCACCTCCTTGCACATTGGATTTTATAACACAACTACATCGAAAACACCTTCGGGATGAACTGGAACGCTGACTGCGCCCACGGCTTTCTCCCCTCAACTCACTAATGCTCTTGGGCACAGATTCCCACAAATACTCCAAAATCTTTCAGAAAGCTTTTTTGACAAGTTGAGGCTGTTGTAGTTGCAAAAGGGGGGAAGGGTGACATGGTTTTAGAACAATAAAAGCTCAAATGGATATGATGGTCAGGTGTCCATATAATTATGTTGAATCTAATATGTATGCACCAGTGCAGGGAAAATTGGAAATAAACTCAGTGTGACTAAAACATATGTGCAAACGTTTGTTTCCATATAATTATTGGAGCAATAATACAGTAATTACTGTCCTTACCAGTGCTTCAGAAGGGAATAATATATTGATATTTATCCATATATTCACAATATGTACTCATTATTTTTCAGCAGTGGCATCACCTTTTTATTTATTCATTAATTAAATCTACTACAAAAGGCTACTATACAGCAGACTGTATACTGCTGTTAATAATTCATGTGTCTCTGTAAATAATACAAATGGTGGTTGCTGTTAAAAATCATGCCATTGGTAGCTTTGAATTGTAGGTCTTGTGCTGCTGGAAAAGTGACAGCAAAAATCCCAGGATTGCCAGAGACTTGCTGCTGGGCCTTTTAGCAAAAGCCCCAGTTGCTCAACTGGGTACTTGAATTGTATCCTACCTCACTGTTGAGCTCATTACTGAGTTCGGTCAATTTTTATTGTCATTCCATCCACGTGCAGGATACAGGATGAAAAAAATGAAGCCCCCATGAACACTGCAACACGGTAGACACTATAGGGCTTAATGTATACTTTACATTAAAGTATAAAGTATTTAGCCCTTTACTCTAGGGCTATTTAAATGTGTTATATAATAAGTGCAGCACAAAATTCAATTGATACAATGATTATAATGAGTCGCAGTAAACAATAGATAATATGACAGGATTGGAAAAATAAACAAAGCAGGATGGACCAAATCTTATTATTATTATTATTATTATCATTATTATTATTATTATTATTATTATTATTCAATTCATATTGTTTGTGTAGCGCTTTTAATAATTGCTTCAACACAGTTTCTTTTTGAACAGATTGTGCAAGCCGGTGGCGAATGTGGTAAGGAAAAACTCCATTAGATGGCATAAGGAAGAAACCTTGAGAGGAACCAAAATTAAGAGGGAACCTATTCTCATCTGGGATGCACTGGATGTCCATTTATTACAAATAAATGAAATTGACGTGTGCAGTGATAGTGATCAGATGCAAACTGTAGTCCTGAGTAAGTGAAGCAGACTGTTAACATTAAGTACAGTCTAAATCCATCCTCAAAGCTTCTGTGTTACTCTGCAATTTTAGTGGATCCCCAGGCTGTTGATGTGAAACCATCTCCAGCTGCACAGAGTGACCTCCAATCGGAGAGATCTCCATCCAGAGGCAGGCCGGGGTAGAAGCAGGCAGATCAGAGAAAAGGATTTATTATAATTATTTATATATATATATATATATATATATATATATATATA
>JAAIIK010000443.1:507487-555398 GCA_014706435.1 Silurus glanis
TATAAACAATTGAACAATTCTGAAATAATGTCATCTTCACTGCTCAACAGTTGAAGGAGTTTTTGTCTTGTCTATACCATGCTACCAGAACACCTTTTCCACAAATTAACTAAGGCATCTAAAAAAAAAAACATTATTTTGCAGAAAACACACTGATCAAAATTAGAGAACACTTTCAGATACCTCCCAGTTATTGGTGTTAATCTGGTACCTGGTGCTAATTTCCTTGATTATCTGTCAACCCCTATTTAACTGGCAGCCTAACTTCCAGTTTCACTGACTCTGCAAGATGGTGGACCGTTCTAAAGTGACTGAAAGCCTCCGGCAGCAGGTTGTCCAGATGAAGGCCAAAGCGATGACCCTATCAGCCATAGCAAGACAAGTTGGTCGTTCCAAATCTGTGATTTCAAGAATATTGAATCTTTACAACATCACAAACTCATTCAAGTCCGCCAAGAAGGCTTGTCGTCCACGGAAGACAAATACAAGAGAGGACAGGATACTGCGGAGGATCTCAATGGGCAATCATTTCCACACTGCAGCTGTTATTGCTCACCAGTTCAGCGCTGAACAGGGTAAGGATCTGTCTCGTCATACAGTGTCTCGACGTTTAAGAGCATTTGGACTGAAAGCCCACTCTGCAGTGACCAAACCTCTCATTAGCAAAAAGAATCAAAAGGCTAAACTAAGCATGTTGTGTGGACAGAGGAGAACTGGTCCAAAGTTCACTTCAGTGATGAAAGCAAGTTTAATTTATTTGGGTCCGATGGGAAACATTATGTTCGGCGACAAACTGGAGAAAGACTGAACCCAAAGTGTGTAAAGAAGTCAGTGAAAAGTGGAGGAGGAAGTGTCATGGTTTGGGGCATGTTTTCTGCAGCAGGAGTTGGGCCTCTTATACAGCTACATGGCAGAGTGAATGCAAATGTTTATCAGAACCTTCTTCAACAACATATGGTTCCTTCCCTGCGTTCATCACCCAATCAGCCCGCAGTGTTCAAGCAGGACAACGCTCCATGTCACACAGCAAAACGGGTAAAGCAGATCCTTGAAACTGAAAACATTGAAATAATGACATGGCCTGCCCAGAGTCCTGATCTCAACCCAATAGAGAACCTCTGGAAAATCCTTGGCGACAAAGTTATGGCCAAGAAACCCACTACA
Source organism: Silurus glanis (assembly GCA_014706435.1). Lineage (NCBI taxonomy): Eukaryota > Metazoa > Chordata > Actinopteri > Siluriformes > Siluridae > Silurus > Silurus glanis. Next base: position 508,652 of record JAAIIK010000443.1, read on the forward strand.
GTCACCGAACTGTGGAGGAGACTGGAAGAAGAGTGGACCAAAATCTCACCAGAGCAGTGTGAGAGACTAGTGCTGTCCTGTGGCCGCAGATGTGCTGAAGTCATTCAGAGCAGAGGCCTGTACACTTCCTACTAATTGCTGACTGTTGTAACCTTCAGAAAATTTTGTTGTAATCTTTTTCCATGCTACAGTCATTGTTGTTCTCTAATTTTGATCAGTGTGTTTTCTGCAAAATAATGTTTTTTTTTTAAATGCCAAAGTTATTTTGTGGAAAAGGTGTTCTGGTAGCATGGTATAGACAGGACAAAAACTCCTTCAACTGTTGAGCAGTGAAGATGACATTATTTCAGAATTGTTCAATTGTTTATATATTGTTCTCAAATTTTGATCGCCAGTGTGTATATATATATATATTATTATTATTATTATTATTTTTTTTTTTTTTTCATATTTGCAACATATTTGCAGTAACTTATAAAATGAAAATTCTGTCACAAGCATGGAAATAAACACAAATACCTGGAAACATAAGCTGAATGTGTTTGAATATTTTGTTTACATGCTGTTTTTGCACCTTTGACTGTATTATACTGTTATTCTGTTTACATGCTGTCTTTTGCACCTCTTGACTGCTGCTGTTTTTTGCACTACATTGTTCTGGTTATATTCACTCCCGGGTATAGTTTTTAGGTTTACTGGTCGGCGCTATATTTGTTTTTTTTTGTCTTGTCTTGTGTTGTCTTGTGTTGTCTGTCTGTACTGTTTTTTTTGTCTGCACTGTCTGCACTAGGTTGCACTCGATGCACTTTATGTAGCTTTGTGTTGTGTTGTAGCTCTATGTTGTTTAGTGTAGCACCAGGGTTCCGGAGGAACGTTGTCTCATTTTTACTGTGTACCGTGTACAACTGTGTATAGTAGAAATGACAATAAAAGCCTCTTGACTTGATTTGACTTGAAATTCTGATATGTTGTCTCATATTTATCTTTGGATCCAGTACAGAAGTACAGCAAAAAACATCCATGCCGTTCCAATGCTTTTGGAGAGGACTCTCGACGGGTCTGTAGCTGATTTTAATAATCTGAATGGCCCGCTCAAGCTCAATGCTTAAACAAAATCTGAATACATGAAATAGCTAATTGAATATTTGCCCATTTAATCTATATTAAACTTATAAAACGCTCTTTTTTATGGACTGTAATGTTTCCTTGAAAATACTAGGCATTTTGATGCAGCTAAAATAAGCACTGACTAAATATACGCATTAGGTTTCCATTTACAAATGATTAGCACATTCAATGTTATACAATAAGCATAACACAATAGCATGTGGTAACTGAAACATAATAATAAATAATAATTTATTCTCTAGGAAGGGTTCTAGTCGTCCCAAACGTCTTCCATTTGAGGATTATCGAGGCCACTGTGCTCTTAGGAACCTTAAGTGCAGCAGAGATTTTTTTGTAACCTTGGCCAGATATGTGCCTTGCACAATTCTGTCTCTGAGCTCTTCAGGCAGTTCCTTTGACCTCATGATTCTCATTTGCTCTGACATGCATTGTGATCTGTAAGGTCTTATATATACAGGTTTGTGGCTTTCCTAATCAAGTCCAATCAGTATAATCAAACATTTCTGGACTCAAATGAAGGTCTAGAACCATCTCAAGGATGATCAGAAGAAATGGATAGCACCGGAGTTTTTTTTTTTAAATAAATCTGCAACAATGTCAACAATTCTGTGTTTTTCTGTCAATATGGGGTGCTATGTGTACATTAATGAGGAAAACAAATGAACTTAAATGATTTTAGCAAATGGCTGCAATATAACAAAGAGTGAAAAATTTAAGGGGGTCTGAATACTTTCCGTACCCACTGTATAAAATAAAAAACAGATGTTCTTTCTGTTCTGTCTACAGGAAGATGCAGCTCTACCTCTGCCATGTGAATCTGTATTCTATGTGACTCTCAGGACTCTGTATTGTTGTGATACATCATATTCATGTATCAGCAGTGGTGCTGAGAGAACCAGTTGAGAAACAGTTTAGTGAGAAGAAATCGATCTACATATAAAATATTGGTCCCAAATTTTTGGTCACTTTCTAACTCATAATAGTATATCTACTAATAATTATATAGAAATAAATAATTCTTTACCAATGCTAATATGTTAAAAATGTGTCACAATACAAATGCCAACTTGAATCAGATGCACACTTTTTTAAATCGATGCATCACATCGTTAATATTAATGCTGATGCACCGATGCGAATCAGTGAATCTTACCATCCCTAGTGAGGATACACGTATAGCAACTTCTCACTATGCTCTAATCTGTTCTCATGTCGCTTAGCAAAACTGATTTTTTTTAAGTACCTGTGTTTAATGCAAGTATCTACTGTATGAGGTGTGCAACTGGTGTCATCACTGTACACTCATTTGTTGGAGGACGAGTGGGAGGAAAGGGCGCAAAGCTATTTACACTAAGGCACTTTGCAGTGGATTTGTAATGTAGTGGGGTAAATGTTAACAGGAAATTGTAATAAAACCCCTGCAGGTAAGTAAATATTATACATAGGTCTGGTTTGTGGCACACAAATTATTTTATAATTTATTATCAACTTATTTGTAATTGCTAAACGTATTTTATTAATAGATACAAGCATGATAAATATTTCAAGCGCCAAAATATCAAGCACAAAGTTGTGTAGATGCTTTGTAGACTTATGAACTTTACAGTAACAGAGGACAGTCTCAGCTTTCAACGGGGTAAGGTAAAACATATGCTAAAGGTTTGTGAATTTAAGTCCACATTTTGTCCCCGCTGTACTGTTATAAGAAGCTTCACTAGATTTTGGGATGTGGTTGTGTGGATTTGCACATTCATCCACAAGCACATAGGTGAAGGAAAGTCTGACATGCAATTGTAATCCAATTTAACAAGTAATCCAGTTTAACAAGCAAAAACGTGATGACTTGATTTCTTCTACAACAAATCCAAATAACAAATCCAAACACAACGACAAGTCAGACAAACCGGAAAAGGTAGGTATAGTTTGTGAATAGAAACTTGAAGTAGAACAGTCTTTTTTTTTTCTTTTTTAAAATTTATCAATTTATTTATTTATTTATTTATTTATTTATTTATTTATTTATGTTTTTATTAAGCAATTAACCAAATACAAACAACATGGCAATAACAAGTACAATTTACATTACAATACACAGAACAGGTGCATTTTTCCCTCTTTCCCCTAAATATACACATATATTTAGGGGAAATAGGGAAAAATTGCTAAATAAATACAATTTATAATAATAATAATAAAATAAAGTAAAAAAAAAAAGTACAAAAAAAAATAAACAGGGCTATGGTTTATTCTGTAAATCATACTTTTCTATAAAGGACAAAAGATTCATTGCATTTTTCTTTTGAATCACTTTAAGAGCTTTTGTGAAAGAAATAAACTCATTATAAAATGCAAAAAAAAAACGTTGGTTTCACTTAAAAGTATTTCGATGTATATAAAATTTTCCCATCAGAAGTATATTATTAACAAGAAAATCGTCTTTGTTATTGTTCATTACAAGTCCAAAGATAATGTCCTTCACAGTAAAATTTCTTAGATGGCAAACCTTTGGGTAAAGCCAGTTATGGATATCAGACCATAAAGCGTCTGAAGTAACAAGTCTGCGGCAGGAAAGTTGGAACGTATGTGTAAAAGTGTACAAACTAATCTTTATGTCATGATATACTGCAGCATCTCCAACATCACTGCATATGAATGTCCATCCTCAAAATAGGTCTAAATTAATTCCAGTTTCTCCTTGCTTGCCAATGTTTACTTCTGTTATTTTTTATATTTAAAGGTGCACTAATTGAAATATTAAAAAACAGTTGAAAGTAAACGGAGAACTTTACACATGTACAAGAAACAAAGTTATAAGATTTTATACTTCCTGTATATTTTACATGACAGGTGTCTCGTCCAATGATCGGTACCTTTTCCGGTTTGTCTGAATTGTCGTTGTGTTTTCGGCTTTGTTAATTTCGTGCAACGATTCAGACAAACCGGAAAAGGTAGGTATAGTTTGTGAATAGAAACCGCACCAATCCACTGCCCTCCCTCTCATTTACACACATGTACTCTGTCTACTCTGTACTCTCCACCTCTCCAGGCTCTTCTCAACCTGCTCTATACTCCCACCACAAATCACAATATCATCCGCTAACATCATAGTCCATGGAGACTCTTATCTGATCTTGTCTGTCAACCTGTCCATCACCACTGCAAACAGGAAAGGGCTTAGAGCCAATCCTTGATGCAGTCCCACCCCCACTGTAAACCAATCTGTCGTTCCTACTGCACACTTTACTGCTGTCACACTGTCCTCATACATGTCCTGCACCAAACTCACACACTTCTCTGCCACACCAGACTTCCTCATATAATACCAGAACTCCTCTCTCGTCACCCTGTCATATGTTTTCTCTAAATCCACAAACAAACAATGCAACTCCTTCTGACCTTCTCTATACTTCTCCATCAACATTCTCAAAGCAAATAATGTGTCTGTGGTGCTCTTCATCGGCATGAAACCATACTGTTGCTCACAGATGGTCACCAGCTGGCTTCCACTACTCTTTTCCATAACTTCATGGTGTGACTGATCAAATTTATTCCTCTGTAGTTACTCCACATCATCCACCTCTCTCTCTCTCTCTCTCTCTCTCTCTCTCTCTCTCTCTCTCTCTCATTTTCCTCAGTCATCAGCTGCTCAGAATATTCCCTCCACCATCTCAACACACTCTCCTCACTCGTCAACACATTTCCGTCTCCATCTTTTATTGCTCTAACTTGTAGCACATCCTTCCCAGCTCGGTCCCTCTGCCTGGCCAATCGGTATAAATCCTTTTCTCCTTCTTTAGTGTCCAAAGTCACATACAGCTCCTCATATGCCTTTTCTTTGGCTTTTGCCACATCCCTCTTCACCTGCTGCAGCATCTCCCTGTCTCCATTATAACTTCTGCAGTAATCATCCAGCACCCCTTTACCACCACCGAGCCCCTGTCTGACCTCTTCCCTGAATTTCACACTACCGTCTTCCTCCTTCAGTGTCCACCATCTTATTCTTCTTTCAGTCCTCACTCTTCTCTTCCTCACCTCCAAAGCCATCCTACAGACCAACGTCCCATGCTGTCTCCAATTTCCTTCAGCTTTCATCTTCTACATAGAACATAGTCCACCTGTGTGCACCTTCCTCCACTCTTATACGTCACCCTATGCTCCTCTTTCTTCTTATAATCAGTATTTACCACTGCCATTTCCATGATTTTAGCAACATCTACCACCATCTGTCCTTCCACGTTCCTCTCCTTAAGACCAAACCTACCCATCATCTCCTCATCACCTCTAAACCCTTCACCAACATGTCCATTAAAGTCTACCCCAATCACCAATTGTTCTTCCCTAGGTAAACCTTCTACCACTTCATCTAACTCACTTTAGAAGTTTTCCTTCTCCTCCATCTCACAACCCACTCGGAGCATAAGCACTGATGACATTTGTCATCACTCTTTCAACTTTCAGCTTCACGTTCATCACCCTATTAGAAACTCTTTTCACCTCCACTACACTCTTATTGTACTCTTCCTTCAGAATCCACCCCTACACCAGTTCTCTTTTCATCCACACCATGATAGAACAGTTTAAACCCACCATCAATGTTCCTGGCCTTACTCCCTTTTCACTTGGTCTCCTGAACAGACATGTCTACCTTTCCTGTCATATCAGCTACCTCTCTCCCTTTACCAGTCATAGTTCCAACATTTAAAGTGCCAACCCTAACCTCCACTCTCCTCCACTTCTCCTTTCCTTGTTGTTTCTGTAGGCATCTTCCTCCTCTCCTTCTCCCCCTTTGGCCAATAGTAGCCCAATTTCCACCGGTATCCTGTTGGCTAACGATACCTGTGGCGGTCGTTGTTAACCCAGGCCTCTACTGATCCGGTATGAAAATATTGATTTGGCACAGGCTTGATGCCCTTCCTAACGCAACCCTCCCTATTTATCTGGGCTTGGGACCAGCACTAAGAGTGCACTGGCTTGTGCAACCCTAATGGCTGGGTTCTCAGAAAGTCTGTTTAAGTAACCTAATTAACATTAAATTAAATACAAATTATTGCACAGCAAGCACCTCTGACCTAAAGATAGGATTGTTGAATATTAGATCTCTTATGTCAAAAGTGCTGACTATAAACGAAATTATTACCGACCAGGAGTCCTCCTGGGTATAATTATATACACCAGCCCCCTCCTTAATGGCAGAGGAGGCGGAGTCACAGCTATTTATAATAATAATCTAAACATCACACAAAAAACTAAACACAAATGTAACACATTTGAAGTTCTTTTAACCAACATAAAATATGTAATGTCCGAAATCAGGTCTAGTCAGTCAATTCCATTAATTATTATTTATAGACCCCCAAGGCCATACTCTGATTTTCTCGTAGAATTTGCAGATTTCATCACAATTTAGCTACTTCTTTAGACAAAATATTAATTGTTGGTGACTTTAATATTTATTTTGATAATCAGGAAGACTCATTAAGAACAGCAGTTGTGTCCATTCTAGATTCAGTAGGAATGAAATAGAATGTTACAGGTCCCACTCATAGTGGTGGACACACTCTTGATTTGATATTAACATTTGGATTCAATATAAAAAATATAGTCATAATTCCACAGTCTGAAGCTATTTCAGACCATTACCTTTTCTCTTTTAAAATCTGCCTCAGTCATTGCATTAGTACCTCACCACCGTTACAGTGTTAAGTGTAAATTGTCGACATTAATTAGATCTCCGTCTGAGCTCGATTGGGCCACCGAATGTCTAGAATCAACGTTCCGTTACACTCTAGATCAGGGGTGCACACACTTTTTTAGCATGCAAGCTAAAAATAAAATTACCAAGTCAAAATGATCTACCTACTATAAAAATGCATAAATAAATATCAAATTTTTTTATGTCATGCGATCTACCCACACTACCTTTGCGATCGACCGGTAGATCTCGATCGACGTATTGGGCACCCCTGCTCTAGATGATGTAGCTCATCTTAAAAACAAAATTATCAGAGAGAAAAAATTAGCACTGTGGTATAATGATCATATGCGCACCTTAAAACAAACTATCCAAAAATTTGAACGTAAATGGCATCAAACCATATTGACAAATTGAGTATTTCAAATAGCATGGAAGGAGAATCTCCTGAGTTACAGTATAGAAAAGCTCTTAGTGCTGGTGATTAGCATATTTCTTTACCCTCATAGAATATAACAAGCATAATCCTAGATTTTTATTCAGTATGAAGGCAAAATTAACAGGAAATAAAAGCACTGCACTAACACACACAATCAATAGGTAGTAATAATTTAATGAACTTTTTTAATGATAAAGTTGAAAAGATCAAGCAAAAAATCCAGGCAATTAATATAAATCCAAACTATTTTATAAATAACCCTGTAGACGGCAGTGTAATTATTAATTAAATGAAACAGACAATTATTAAGTTTTACTCCTATTCAAGAGAATTTAATTTATTTAATTTTTTCATTTAATTTATTTCCACATCAAAATCATCAACCTGCATTCTCGATCCCTTGCATACAGGTTTCTTCAAACACATAATACCAGAAGTTATTAAACCTGGTTTAAAATTAATAAACTCTTCCATCAGCACTGGTTATTTACATAAATCCTTCAACCTGCCAGTTATCATCCCCCTAATTAAGAAACCTGATCTTGACCCTTGTCAGCTCTCCAACTATAGGCCAATATCAAATCATTTTAAAGCATCAGTCCGGATTTAGGCATCATCATAGAATAGAGACAGTGCTAGTTAAAGTGGTAAATGACCTGTTATGTCAGCTGCTTTGAGACAATGTCTGTTGTGAAAGCACTATAGACATAAACTTGACTTGACTTGTTATTGGCCTCTGATCAGGGTTTTGTCTCTTTACTTGTTTTGCTCGACTTTAGTGCAGCTTTTGACACAATTGATCACACTATCCTGCTTGCTCGACTAGAGAACATTGTTGGAATAAAGGGAACAGCTCTCTCCTGGCTTGGGTCATATTTGACTGATCGCTGTCAATTTGTTGATGTAAATGGTGAGTTCTCCACACTCTCTGAGGTGAAGTTTGGTGTTCCTCAAGGATCTGTCTTAGGCCCACTGCTTTTCTCTTTATATATGCTGCCTCTGGGTGAAATTATACATAAACATGGTATTCGCTTCCATTGCTATGCTAATGATACTCAGTTGTATATTTCAGCAAAAAACAGACAAAAGAGATCAGCTTAACAATGTTGAGGTGTATGTAAATTACATTAGACAGTGGATGCTTGATGCTTGACTTCCTTCTGCTCAACTTGGATAAGGACTCTGGATGGTGTTTCTGTTTCAGCGTGTACAGCAGTCAAAGATGTTGGTGTGATTATTGACCCTAGTCTTTCCTTTGAGGCTCATGTGAATAATATTACCAGGATCGCCTTCTTTCACCTTAGAAATACTGCTAAAATTAGATATATGTGATGACAGGATGCAGAAAAACGAGTTCATGCTTTTGTTACATCTACATTAGACTACTGTAAAAGAGTGTAGAAAGAACATTACTTATAATCTTACTTTCTAGTACTCATGTTAGTTCTCACTCTCCAGTGTTCTGTATTGTTTAAAGACTATAATCACACTATTGATGTCACCCAAATGAGGATGGGTTCCCCTTTTGAGTCTGGTTCCTCTCAAGGTTTCTTCCTCATAACATCTAATGGAGTTTTTCCTTGCCACAGTCACCATGGCTGCTCATCAGGGATAAATGCACACCATTCACCTTAACTTTCAAAATTCTGTAAAGCTGCTTTGAGACAATGTCTGTTGTGAAAAGCGCTATAGAAATAAACTTGACTTGACCTGACTTGTAATGCTTTACTCTCTGGGTGTTCAAGTAAGTGCATAAATAAGCTTCAGTTAGTTCAGAATGCAGCAGCAAGTGTCCTTATTAGATCTAGGAAATTTGACCACATCACCCCTGTTTTAATCAGTCTACACTGCTCCCAATTAAATATCGCATTGATTATGAAATACTACTACTGACGTATAAAGCACTTAACAGTCGCAGTATCTGAATGAACTCCTGTACAATTATGATCCCCCACGCCTACTTAGATCATATGGTGAAGGTTATTTGTTGGTACCTCAAATAATGAAGACTACAGCAGGGAGCAGATATTTCTTTTATAAAGCCCCATAGTTATGGAACAGCTGTCCATTCAGTGTTCGGGACTTAGACACAGTCTCAGTGTTCAAGTCGAGGCTGAAAATGTTAAAAAGCACTATACAAATAAAAATTAATTAAATTGTATTTAATTGAATTTTGGCATGTAACTACCGTGATAGATGGGGGATGACTGTAATATAAATTATTCCTAATCTGAGATTCACAAACAGTAGTTGTTCCTGTTCTTGTCAATACTGAATATACTGAATACAAAAATACAGTAAATACTCAATGTAGCGTTTAAACATTCACCATCAGACCGTGTTTTTGTAAACCTATATGGTGAATGTTTAATCAGTATATTGAGTATTGACCGTATTTCTGTAAACTTATACTGCATGTAAACCCTGTCTGACAAAAATGCAAGCAAATTCTGCTTACTGACAGAATGGACATATGACTCTGGGCCTGCACAACTTGCATTTATTGAGAGAATGGTGATTTAAATATTGTATCAAGAGATATTATAGGAAAATGTCAGAAGAACAACCTGTATCAATGAAATTAATGAAAGATAAATAAATAAGTGATGCAACAAAACACAGACACACAAAATTCACAAGTAAATCAATAAAAGAATGATTTAGAAAGAAGGAACTTTATCACATGAGTACCAGAGTGTTGCAACAAATCCAGCAAATATTGAAATTAATTGAGGTACTGGAAAGATTTAATGGAGCTGATTTCTGGAAAGGTTCAGTTATACAATTCAATAGTTCAAATACTTTAAATTATAAATCAGTGTTTTTTTAATGATGACATAAAGAGGACAACATTGTATGTTTAATAAAGACACCCAGATGATACACTGGTGGGTAAAAGGGAATTTCACAAGCTGGTAGACAAGCATGAAGAGCTGTGCTATATTTATTTTGGCTTTTTGATGTTTTTCTGCCTGGCATGCATGTCAAAATGAAACAACGATAAAAGGCACAAACAACATGACCACATGCAGACACAGGAGCTTATGAGCCTATTGCCATATATACTGTCCATAGCTCAGCACTGGCTTTCTTGTTTAGATTTTTTAGTAAATACTACACATAATGTAGTTAAAGATTTGTTAATCAAACTAAGATACTCATTCATCAGATTTTTCCCTACAATCAGTACTGGTGCCATTGGCACACATTCCCATCACCTGAGAGTAAGGACCACTTGCTTAATACCTAGGCACTCCTTTCTTTTATCATTCTATACCATCTCTCCCTTACCTAAAGCTTATTTCCACCATTTATGACAACACCCTGTTCAAGGCATCCGTCAAAAAAAAAAAATAATAAGAGAGAAATCAGGACAAGATAAGAGCAGGCTGCCACAAAGTGCACCTGAGTAATGGGCCATTGCCACTACTCTGTCAACTAGACCAAATGTTTTTGCCCCCTTTTTACTGAGGTCAGTTAAACGGCCAATGATGTGCAATGACTCTGCAGTGATGACCAGCCAGCCCCAAAAATTACCTCCATTTTTGTGTGGGGTCCAGCCAGGCCGTTTTAGTTTTAAAAATTAATGGATGCCCAGATACGGTACTCACAATGCATCTGCACACTTCTTTAAATTCACATTTGAAAGGAAATTTCCCTTTTCATTCCACATTTGGTCCAGATTTTCATGCTCCCATTTTAGTGAGGTCAGTCGAAAGGCTAGTGATATCAGATTACTTTGTAACAAATCTGCAATGATGACCAGCCAGTACCAAGAATGACCTCACCTGCTTTTTGGTCTTTGGTTTTGGGTAGGGTGTAATTCAATTCAGTTTAATTCAATTCAATACATTTTTAATGGAATAGTGCTTTTAACAATGCACATTGTCTCAAAGCAGATTTACAGAGATAAAGTGGTAATAAAAAATACATGTTTGTTCATAGTAATTGTAAGTTTGTCCCTAATGAGTGAGCCAGTGGTAACTGTGGCAAGGAAAAACTCCCTGAGAAGAAACCTTGAGAGGAACCAGACTCAAATGGGAACCATCCTCATCTGGGTGGCACCGAATGACCATTCATCACAGTTACATCAGGTGTGCGGTGATAGGAGATTAAATGCAACCTGTGGTGTCAGGAAGAGATCTCTTTAGACTTACCAATTAAGACATGCACTGTTCTACACGTAAGAGCAGCCACTGTACTTGTAATGTAATTAGACACTTCTTTGTGGTTGGATTTGTGTGTGCATTTTCCTTTGACAGTTTTCTTTTAGCACATCAATCTTTACATCTATACTATATGGTCCAAACCGTTAGACCACTGTCCATTACACCTATATGAACCTACTGAACATCACATTGTTGTTTTCAACTCCACTCGGTTTTGTGGCCTTTCTGTAAGGCTTTTTATTAATTTAGTCACAAACGCGTTAGTGAGGTTGGGTAAAAATGCTGGAATGCAGTCACAAGTTCATCACAAATGTGTTTAGCAGTGTTGAAATCAGGGCTTTATGCACATCATTTGAGTTCTCCATTCCAACCTCGGCAATCCATGTCTTTATAGATCTCATTTTTCATGTAGGAAGAGAAAAGGGTCCTTCCCAAAAAGTACCACAAAGTCTACAATGCCATTTTCCTTTACTAAAATGAAAGAGCCCAAAAGCCACTGAAAAACATCCCCAGACCATCATTCCTCCTCTACCTTACTTTAGTGTTGTAATATGCATCTTGTCAGTTGTATTCCTTTGCAATCCATGTCTTTTTGGACCTTGCTTTGTACATAAAAGGGATTGCAAAGGCATCCTATAATTGTGTGCTTCACACTTTGTGTGCCACCTGTTGAATGTGAAGTTCAGGTGTCCACAAACTTTGGACGCTATGCTGTGAGTTAAAAACAAATTCAGGTTTTCTGAACATTAAATCTGAGCAAAAATTCCCCCTGGGAAACATTATGACTATATATAATAGCTCAAGTTCATAAAGAGCACATGAGATACTTAGATTGTCAGTGACAACATAAATACAGAGTTTAAATCCAAGTCCAAAAGCAAACCAAGCTTTGAAAGACAGGGAAAATGAAAAGCCTTTTTATTTTTCACAAGCAGTACGACCAGAAAAGGATCAGAGTAAACTCTTGAATAAGGGCACGTGGGTTGAGGGTTTGATTTGGATTTGAAGAACTGTCTTACACTGTTCAAAGACAAGTTGATAGATTAATATACTGGAATCAAAATGGCACATTTCATACGTGGCAAAAGCTCACTCCAAATTTAGTTTGAGTACAGGGCAATTTTTTTCTGCCAGGTATATTTTCCTAAAAAAAATATCCATATTTAAAAAATAATAATTGGGACGATTTAGACATCATTTTATGAAAACTGAAAAAAGTGAGTGAGGAGTTAGTCTTATGTGAGTACTTTTACTAACCCTATTCTAATTTACCAGCCTTTTTTTAGTTTTCTAGTTTATGTATTATTTGAAATGTATGTATGTATGTATGTATGTATGTATGTATGTATGCATGTATGCATGTATGTATGTATGTATTTATGTATGTATGTATGTATGTATTTATATTTTTATTTTGATCAAATTCTAAATAATGTTTAACCCAGTTCATTACTGTTTCAAGTCAAGTCAAATCAAGAAGCTTTTATTGTTATTTCAACCATTCATAACTGACACAGTACACAGTGACATGAGACAACGTTCCTCCAGAACCCTGGCGCTACATAAAACAACATAAAGCTACATAAAAGAACACAGAGCTAAGGACTAAAGTAAGTTGTCCTCGCCACATAAAGTGCATCGTGTGCAACCAGTGCAAGACAGTGCAGGACAAATACACAAAAACACAAAATAGTGCCACCAGTAAACCTACTGTATGTTATACAGTACAGTGTGCAAAAGAGAAGTGTAAATAAACACAAAATGTAAACACAAAAGGTTGTGCAAAACAGCATGTAAACCGTTATGTAATAATAAAATAATAATATGGTTGGTGCTGAAGACATGGATGAGTGAAATGAATATGAGTCTGTTTGAGTTCAGATTTCATGTTAATTACTTACTAATTTTGATATACTGTATACTTTATATTCTTATTCTTATTATTTATACTACTGTACATATACTGGCTAAATGGTCCTAAGGTTATGCTCATTATATGCTTATTTTATTTCAATACACCATTATATGTTGATTGATTTGATTAATTTTTAAAGCACTAAATATTCGAAATATGAAATATATCCAGTAAATACTCCTAAAGAATATAAAATATGCATCAAATCACCTAAAATCCCTTGATTAAAAAAAAAAAGTACAGCACTGTTTATTTGTTAATTAATATTACTGTATTTATCTCTTATAATAAAGCCTCAGCCTCTTATGTATAGTTGATGAACATATAAGCAAACTACCAAAAAAAGGTGAATTCACTGGACCACATTCATATAAAGAAAATATAAACACATTCCTACGTCTGAGAAGGATGTAGAAGGTCAGTTTAAACTTACTTCTACATCCATTTTCAGACTAGTTTATTCGTTGTTTTTGAAACTAGACCTGCTGTTTTTTGTTACTGAAACTAGACAGCCTGGAGCAAGATAGTAAAAAAATCAAAAACCCTTCAGCAAATGTATTTACAAAACACACCGTGTCATTTCAGGTGACATCATCACCCAGACACACAAAGACACCGCCTCAGAAAATGTTTTCAACCCTTTTTATTTTCGAATATAATTAGATACATGACAAGCTAAAAATAATATCAGCCCTATTTTCATTCAACAAAATTACAAAAGCAAAGCACTTATGTGGCTAAATGTTCAATATGAAGTGATGACCCGTGTTGTCAAACAAATGACAGGTAATACTTCAGCCAATAAACAATGCCTCGGTTTGAGCAGCAGAATGTGCTTTCTAAGCCATTTAACATTGCTTGTTTTGTCAATAACCTTTTATTCACCTAAAGAGCTCAAATAAAACTACAATACAACTGAGGCTTTAATGTCCCTATTTATAAAACTGATAAAAATAGCAAAGGGTATTGTATCTTTTCTGTCTATAAATCTCTGTGTCTGTGAAGTTTCATTAAAAATCAAACAACAATAGACACTATAAGGGCAAAAGAACGCTATAACGACAGACGTTTGAGGACACCTGACAATAAGATTTGTATATGGTTTTTGAACATCTCCTTGAAAATGTAGTCTCTATTTTGTGTTATAATAACCTCTACTCTTCTGGGAAGATGTTCCAAATTTCTAATTTATCAATTTGTCCTAAAGTTGCTCAATAGGGTTGAGGTCAGAGCTCTATAGCAAGACACTCAACGCCAACCAGCACCATATTGGATTTGTGCACAGGGGCATTGTCATGCTGGAACAGCTTTGGGTCTCCTAGTTAAAATGAAGAAAAAATGTACTGTTAGCACATCCGAAGACATACTATAAAATTGTGTGCCCTTCTTTGTGGTAACAGTTTGAGAAAGAATCACATTCAGCTGAAAAATAGTCAGGTGCCCCAGTACCTTTCTACATATATTGTTAGTGGGTCTGCTTAAACCTTTTCAACAAAGTTTGGAATGAAGTGACTTAAACCTGTTCATAACCATGTCCCTGTAAAAGAATAAAGGTCCATTAAAATAACATATACCTGGATTGGTGTGGAGGAACTCAAGTGTTCTGCACCTGTTCAATTGGGTTGAGATCAGGGCTCTGTGCAGGTAATTTGACTTCTTCCACATCAAACTCATCAAACCATCTGTGAAAATTGGGGTATGGTGTGGTGTAGTTTTGTGAATAAAGGGCAGAGCCAAGGAATATTTCTTTTTGTTATCCAAGCCTGTCAACCATCTCCCCATTCCCTCACAATCCTAGGAAAACACATACTATATTTTTATAGACCTCACCTTTTTATACTGAACCAGGAATGGGTCCTACCTAATTATTACCACAAAGTTAGCATGCTGTAATATTGTTTAATATTAATACAAGGATTCTGGTTCAGGATGGCCTGGCAGTAGCATACTGCGACCCCTTCCGATTCAAAATGGTGCTATTTTTCATTGTTTGAACATGTGCACTTTATGTAGTCCTTTGTGTAGGTCTGCTTATGTCGTAGTTCTGTGTTGTATCATGTCTTATGTAGGACCTTGTTCCTGAAAGAAGGTTTTGTGTCACTGCATACTGTACCAACTGACAATAAATGACAATAATGCCGGACTGTCGTAAAAAGCATTTCACTGCATGTCGTACTCTGTATGTATGTGTATGTGACAAATAAAATTTGATTTGATATGATTTGATTTGATTTTTAAAGCAATTTGACACTTGACATTAACCCTTCATTGGTACTAAAGGGCAGAGAAGGCCCTGAAAAACTACTCCCATCATCCCTTCTTTACCAAATGTCACTATTGGCAGTACGCTTCCAGGTATGTTGTGTTCTCTGGGAGTCTTCCGAATTCAGGTTCATCCATCAGACTGCCAGAATGTGAAGCATCATACTGTACATCATTCTATAGATGACATCATTGCTCAATGTGCATTGCCATCCTGCTGCTCCAGAATCCAGTAACAATGTGTTTTACACTGTTTTAGCAGGGCACTTCGCTAACTATATACTGACCTAAAGCTTATGTGCAGCTGCTTGGCCATAGAAACCCATTTCATAGTTAATATGCTTGTAGAACCCTGCCGTAGACAACCAGTGGCAAAACAAAATCACTGCCACAAGTCGGTTCATGGGTTTTGTGCCCTGCTAGATCTAAATGCAAAACGCTTTAAGTGCTATTATTAACAAAAATATCTCAGACCATGCAAGCCCACATAGTAGCCTACTTATGCTTGCTCTCATTTGCTCTGGATGTTAGGCTAATAACTCTGTCCTGTTCATGCTTGCTGCTGTTCTTTTGTGTACAATTAAATTTACAAGAGTACAATTAATATCTGTGTGTTTAAGGATATATATAAGCTCCCCTGCTTACTACAGGATATCCTCACCAAACAGACAAGCTGTACAGAAATGTTTATATATTATGTGAATGTTGCTTCCAGAAGCAGTGTAGAACTGCGTAGAGAATAATAAAACACACTACTCAACATGCTAAAGCATGTAGCATGAGTGACACTCAGCTGCTACATGCGTTAGCATGTTGAGAAGTCACCTTCGCACTGTGAGTTTTTGTGGTCTACTGCTTTGTGGCTGAGATTGCTCTTGGACACTTTTAATTTTATATTAGAGGCACTTACAGTTGACTGGGTTTCGATGTAGCAGAAACCACACAGACTGATTTATGGCATCCTAAGGCAGGGAGACCATGTGGCAAGCCACAGAGCTCTTGAATACAACCCATTCTTTTGCCTGTGGTTGTCTACAGCAGGTGTCTTCAAGCGTATCTAAAAAAAAAAACTTCATGATGAAATGAGAATAAATTACCTGGTTGCTGTATCTTCTGATCATGTAGTACACAGTTATAGAAGGGAATTATTTGTTGTTGCAATTGTTTGGTTATTTAATTCGGTGACACTCAGATGAGGATAATTTCCCATTTGTGCCAAGGTTTCTTCCTTATGTTGTCTCTGGGAGTTTTTTATTCAGCTGTCACCTCTGGTTTAATCATTCGAGGTAGATTTATATATTTTAATTCATTTTGAAATTGACCCCTTTAAATAAATTTATTTCTGTAAATCTGCTTTGTGACAACTGTTAAAGCACTATACAAATAAAAATGAATTGAAGTAAATTCAATTGAATTATATATATTATTGACTTCAACTAAATTCAATTATATTACAATAAGCAGTTCCATAGGACCAGCATACATGCATGTTTTATATGGTAGGTAGATAGAAATTGGAGAAACTCAGTGAAATTCAAAAACTGGCTCACTTTATGTCTGTTTTAATTTGTTATTTTTTCGGCTCAATTTGTTATGATGTTTTTCTGAAAGAACTTCATATTTCTAACGTACGGTTTGTTAACATGTTTGAACGGCAGTCTTGTCTGCCTGGAGGATTTTGAAGTGTTTTGCTGATGCAATAATGGCCCTATTCATAACATGTATTAAGGTCCTGCCTTTAATTATTTAAAATCAAACGTGTAACAATTTGAATTCCTTAACCTCGAATACTTCTATTCATCTTTAGAAATTGTGACCTTGCTCAATTTGTTTGGAATTTATTTTCATCCATTAAACCATTTTAAAAACTTTCTCTCATTTATACTTGATGTTTTTTTGTTCTATAGCAGAATACTAATGTCTTTCCTTTTCCCCTCGGTTCAGCTGGTAAATCCGGTAATCCGTAATCAATCCGGTTCATCTTTCATCAGCTTGTGGATGTTCCACAAAGGGTTTTCAGTTCAATTGAATTTTATTTGTACAGTGTACAGTCTTTTAACTATAGACTTCTCAGAAGGCAGCCTTGGGGAGGACGTATATAGTGTGCTTTAGGATATATTTTAATTAGTTTACCTATACCGAGTTCAAATATATATTTTACAACTAAAACAAACGGCTGTGTTCAGCAAAATTACATACTTCATTATTATTAATAGCCAAATTAATGCTTATTAATTCATCTTAAAAAAAAAAAAAAAAAAAGGCTTGCAAGTTCACTGTAGAGTCTATTGCATAAGGTAAGTCATTACCAGCAAACATTTTCCTTTGAGTAGTTTAATACATCTTCTACAAGATAAAGTGGGATAAAACACAAAAGAACAAAAAGGGTTCTAAAAAAAATCATATGAAAGAACATATTTTCATTTTTTTATTTAATTTTTTTATTTAATTTTTTTACATAGATGTAAAAACCGCTCTCATCATCACAATCAGCTGCTTTGGATTTTAAAAAAATGCACGTATTTTTTTGTTAGTATTGCTTTCATTGTGCTTTTTTCGGTCAGTATTTTCACTGTCTGAACGTGTTTAGTTATCAAAATGTGGCATGGCAGTGCCGAGCCAGCAGGACCAGCAAGACCTTTTCTGCTGGCTTAAAGTCAGAATCAGAATCACTGACTTACATTTAATATTTTTGTCCATGAATATGTATTAAATTATTCCCAATAGTCTATTCTCATAATTTTATTCTCTTAATTTTAAGTTGTTGCTTTAACCAACCAGATTTTCAGTTGGCGACACCGGCGCCATCTATCTGGCGTTCAATAGTGTCCGCTTTTTCACGCAAACCAGACCTGTCGCAAACTGCACAAGTTCAAAAAATCCATATGGATTAATAACTGTTTTCTTTTATTCCACAATAGCTGGCAGAGAAGATGAAATAGATTTTGGGGGCAATTTCAAGAAAATCAGGACATTGTAAGGACAGGTCAACCAAAACAGTTCAAAACAGTTGTTAAGCTTTTTTTTATGAATCATTTATACTTTTGTAATTTCTTTCAAGAATTTGGATTCTGTATAATATTTATGGATTCTATAGTGGCTTCATAAAAATGGTATTATGAGTATTATTTTGAAATGTGTGAAACTTTGAGACTGGATAACTGCAACTCTCTGCTGCCAGGTCTACCTCTGAATGCAATTTGTCCTCTGCGAATGATCCAAAATGCATCTGTGTGTCTTGTTTTCAACCTGCTTAAGTTCTCCCACCTCACACCACTGCTGTGATTCCTTCACTGGCTTCCGGTATCTGCCCGCATCAGATTTAAAACACTGATGCTTGCGGAGTAATGCTTTAATGGTGGCCTGCTACATGATATGTGTGTGATTGTGAGAGAGAGTGAGAGAGAATGTCCCAATGGCTAGTTCTTCTTTGGCATGTAGACTTGTGTTATGCAGCACAACACAAGCTACAATAGTACACAATAAACACTCATCACAGTAAATCTTAAAACCCCTGTTTGGCTGATACAATGACTTCAAAAAAATATATAAAATTAAAAGATTCAGTTGTTAACGCCAGGCGCACACTGTGCAATTTTAATAGTCCTTTGTGATCTTGTTCTTTTCAGACTGTACAATTATGATCCCCATGTCACACTGTAGGATCTCGGTTGTCATAAAGTCAGACTGTACACCTGTCAAAAACCTGCGCACACTGGAAAACGACTCATCCGAAGTTTTTTTATGGCATCAATCCGTGACACGTTCAGACCCGTGTTCTCTCGCTAATGGTAGCTAGCAGCAAACAAAAACGATCTGTAGCTTTAATTTTGTTCATGACACGCCTTGATTATAAAAAAATCATGCAAACTTTTCCCTCCACCTGACTCGTTTTGACATTTCCCTGAAGTTGTCGGGCTAATTGCATGATTGGTTCTTGGTTCAACGTTCATCGTAGGAGAAGTCACACTGCAGAAAAGAGTCTGAAATCTTCTGACATTGCCAGAATTTCAACAGAGGAAAGAAATTATCACAATGGCCAATTCCAGAGATCGAATACTAAATATTTTAGCCTAAGATTATAGGAATCGTTTATGATTTTCAAAATGTGTCTCAGATGACTAAATCATGGCTAAAATCGCACAGTGTTCACCTGCCTGCCTGTACAGTGAGGTATGGTTTTGTTAGTGGTTTTATTGATGTTTATAACTTAATTATATAAATCATGTCTGTATGTGCTTAAACTTTCAACATTTACATTTAAACCAGGTATGCATTATGATTTCTGTTACACACACACACACACACACACACACACACACACACACACAGAGAGAGAGAAACCCTGCAACTCTGGCCACAGTAATGCAACCTCCAATATGAACTTGTCCACTCTGATCCAATGCGCTGCCCTTCACTTTCCCTTCACTAGAAGACCGCAAACAGCAGCAGGCAAACAAAATGCTGTTTGGAATAAGTAACAAGATGTGCCTTCCCTCAAGTTTCATAAAAAAGTCTGATTTCATGCAGAGGCAGGGACATAAATATGCATGCTCTTAAATTCACATGACAGCTGAGGATATTGTCTTTGACCTGTGGCCCTGTGAAAGATGCTTAGTTCGCATTTTTTGGGCTACTTTACAATTCACTCATACGGGGCAGATATTTTCTTCTATCTTGTTACTTCACTTTAATACAAATGGCAAAGCTTATGGGCTGCATACAATATACAAAGTAATGCTTCCTCTGTCAGTCGTGAATAGTTCACCTTTTTACATTTTAACACAATAGCTATCTGTTGTCTTTGATTTGTGACTCTGGCCACCAGAAGGCCAAAATTCACAAAGAGATACAAAGAACAGCCACAAAACAACCCCAAGATTAACATCTATTAAATTAAATGTGGAGAAAGAATGGATGTGCTCATGATACTAAGCACACAGGCTCTTCATTTGAGCACAACGCAGGTACTATCATAGCTTGGGCTTGCTTTGCTGCTTCTTTAACAGGCTCACTAATCTGTATTAATGATGGAGTGCCTGATGATAGCAGCAGAATGACTTCAGTCCAATCCAACTGGGAGGAACTTAATCATTGAGGAAGACAATGACCCAAAACACACTGCCAACAGAACAAAAGACTTCATCAGGGGAAATAAGTGGAAGGTTTCAGACTTGTCGATCACCAGTCAATCGCCAGGCCTTAACCTAATTGAGCAAAATTTCATCAACTGGAGAGAAGACTGAAGATAGAAACCCCCCAAAGCAAACGACTATATTTCCTATACTTTTGTTTACACAAAATTTGAGTGGTCTGCTACCAAAGACACCATGTTTTAAGATGTTAAAAACATCTAGGTGACATATCAGGGAATAGAAGCTAAAATCCTGTCAATTTCCATATGTATACCTGGATAGTAATTAATACTACAGACTGATTTACTGGAAATTAATGTGAGGGTAAAGTTATATGCAGGTTTATATTGACTGATATATTTTGAGAGCTTGTATATTCTGTTTTACACACACACACACACACACACACACACACACACACACACACAAACATAAAGTTAGGGAAATGGTAACACTGCACCTGTCCTTCTCATGTTTCCTGTTGCTGGGCAACGGGGGGGACAAGAGGTCATTATTCTCTGTTTCCCTGGCGATGAGGAACCTCACTCAAGAGGTGGAGTTTTAGTGTTACATCATCAACCTTTACACTACAGAAACTGACATCACTGCTTTCTACTTCACACAACCCGCACAACCCGTCTGTCGCAGGTCTCAAAGGAACAAGACTGAAATGTGAGAAATATGAAGAATATGAATAATTACACACAGTTTCTGAATCGGATTATAGGCGAATTAATATACCAGCTATTCAAATAACAACAAATAATCATATGCCAAAAGAATCAGTAATGAACAAAAAACACAATTATCCAGTCAGCTTTAATTAGTGGTTGAATCATATGAAGTCACTTATTTCTATAGTCACAGTATATTGTTGAGGTATAACAAAGGAATTTAGAGTATAGTACTGTATAACGTATACAGTATATACAGTGCCTTGCGAAAGTATTCGGCCCCCTTGAACCTTGCGACCTTTTGCCACATTTCAGGCTTCAAACATAAAGATATAAAACTGTAATTTTTTGTGAAGAATCAACAACAAGTGGGACACAATCATGAAGTGGAACGAAATTTATTGGATATTTCAAACTTTTTTAACAAATAAAAAACTGAAAAATTGGGCGTGCAAAATTATTCAGCCCCCTTAAGTTAATACTTTGTAGCACCACCTTTTGCTGCGATTACAGCTGTAAGTCGCTTGGGGTATGTCTCTATCAGTTTTGCACATCGAGAGACTGAAATCTTTGCCCATTCCTCCTTGCAAAACAGCTCGAGCTCAGTGAGGTTGGATGGAGAGCATTTGTGAACAGCAGTTTTCAGTTCTTTCCACAGATTCTCGATTGGATTCAGGTCTGGACTTTGACTTGGCCATTCTAACACCTGGATATGTTTATTTGTGAACCATTCCATTGTAGATTTTTGCTTTATGTTTTGGATCATTGTCTTGTTGGAAGACAAATCTCCGTCCCAGTCTCAGGTCTTTTGCAGACTCCATCAGGTTTTCTTCCAGAATGGTCCTGTATTTGGCTCCA
Source organism: Silurus glanis (assembly GCA_014706435.1). Classification (NCBI taxonomy): domain Eukaryota; kingdom Metazoa; phylum Chordata; class Actinopteri; order Siluriformes; family Siluridae; genus Silurus; species Silurus glanis. The sequence continues at coordinate 530,924 of JAAIIK010000443.1, forward strand.
TCCATCTTCCCATCAATTTTAACCATCTTCCCTGTCCCTGCTGAAGAAAAGCAGGCCCAAACCATGATGCTGCCACCACCATGTTTGACAGTGGGGATGGTGTGTTCAGGGTGATGAGCTGTGTTGCTTTTACGCCAAACATAATGTTTTGCATTGTTGCCAAAAAGTTCGATTTTGGTTTCATCTGACCAGAGCACCTTCTTCCACATGTTTGGTGTGTCTCCCAGGTGGCTTGTGGCAAACTTTAAACGACACTTTTTATGGATATCTTTAAGTAATGGCTTTCTTCTTGCCACTCTTCCATAAAGGCCAGATTTGTGCAGTATACGACTGATTGTTGTCCTATGGACAGAGTCTCCCACCTCAGCTGTAGATCTCTGCAGTTCATCCAGAGTGATCATGGGCCTCTTGGCTGCATCTCTGATCAGTCTTCTCCTTGTATGAGCTGAAAGTTTAGAGGGACGGCCAGGTCTTGGTAGATTTGCAGTGGTCTGATACTCCTTCCATTTCAATATTATCGCTTGCACAGTGCTCCTTGGGATGTTTAAAGCTTGGGAAATCTTTTTGTATCCAAATCCGGCTTTAAACTTCTCCACAACAGTATCTCGGACCTGCCTGGTGTGTTCCTTGTTCTTCATGATGCTCTCTGCGCTTTAAACGGACCTCTGAGACTATCACAGTGCAGGTGCATTTATACGGAGACTTGATTACACACAGGTGGATTCTATTTATCATCATTAGTCATTTAGGTCAACATTGGATCATTCAGAGATCCTCACTGAACTTCTGGAGAGAGTTTGCTGCACTGAAAGTAAAGGGGCTGAATAATTTTGCACGCCCAATTTTTCAGTTTTTTATTTGTTAAAAAAGTTTGAAATATCCAATAAATTTCGTTCCACTTCATGATTGTGTCCCACTTGTTGTTGATTCTTCACAAAAAATTACAGTTTTATATCTTTATGTTTGAAGCCTGAAATGTGGCAAAAGGTCGCAAAGTTCAAGGGGGCCGAATACTTTCGCAAGGCACTGTATATAGATGTAACAGTGAGCGCGTGGTGCAGAGGTTCATAAGTGGAGGGCGGTAGAACATTTTTGCCAAATAACTATTGTCCATGGTCTGTCTGAATACTGGATGTCTGAATACTTAATGCTGATTGGCTCGGAGGTGTGTGATCAAAATAGTTGACATGTCAATTTATTCATTTTATTCATCATTCATATTATACAGTATTTTAATGCGCTGTCTTATGTCTTACATGCACTTACAGTTGCATACAGAGTAATTGTAGACATTTCCTAATTATCTTATTGAGCTGGATTGATCAGTATGTCAATTTCGATTTACATATTCACACACACTATAATAACTATATATTAAATATCGTTCAAGATCACTGTGATTAATTTAAAAACAGAATTCTAGATCTGAATCAACCATTTATTTTATCCTTCATTTTTGCCCTGCAAACGAATGTGCAATTAGTGCCCATTTGCTGCTTTAATATGCTCCACTCTTTTGGAAAGATGTATCACTATATTTTGGAGTGTGCTTGTGAAGAATTGTGCTCATTCAGTCCCAAGGGTGTTAGTAAAGTCAGGTGTGTGATGATGTATGGTGAAGAGAACTGGGGTGCAGTCCGCATTCCAATTCATCCCAAAGATGTTGAGTATGGTTGATATCAGAGCTCTATAGCAGGCCACTCAAGATCTTTTACTCCAAATTATGTAAACTGTATCTTCATAGAGCTCCGTTTGTGAACAGAGGGCATGATCATGCTGGAACAAGTTTGGGTTTACTAGTTCAAGTGAAGGGAAAATTTAATGCTACTGAATCCATAGACTTCCAATTGTGTGCCTCCAACTTTTTGGTTACAAGATTGGGAAATAAACACATATGGCTGGAAAAGACAGGTGCCCCGATACTTTTTTCTATATAGTGTATGTTGTCGTATGTAGTTGGTCCTGGAGGAATGTTGGTTCATTTCACTGTGTGCTGTAGTGACTGTATATGGTTGAAATGACAGTATAGATACTGGACTATTCACAACCTCAGTTATCATGATTTCTGATCCAGACCTCAATGTGGCTGGTACAGTGCAGCAAATAATATTTTTATCTACAAGAAAATAGGTAAAAGTTAAAGGATACCTGATCATCACATCTGCTTGCTATCACCCCATTCAAGATTTAGTCCTTCTTGGTAGAACAATGGGTTCTATGCTTCTGGAAGAAGAGCCCTACACTTACCTCCTTAATTCCACTGAAGGGAACTGGTATGGCATTCAAAGATATTCGGCAATCATGTACCTCTTACATTATGGCAAAACTATGACCATTCATATAAGCAATACATTTCAAAAGCGTTTATAACAGAAAAAGTCTGTTCTACTGGAGTCAATAGCAATAAGCAATGATTTGACTTTTTTGTATTGTTATTATATATAATATATTCTTAAATAATAATAGATTTTTTAAGGATCTAGGTAATAGAGTGGCAGTGGACTTTTGAACCCTGTTATACATTAAATAGCAGAGGAACTCTTATTCTTGGCTTGTGACTGGTAGTCAAATCACAGTCGGCTTTCTGTAAACAGCACATGTAAAGGCCACAAGTGTTGGCCAAAGTGTGCTAATATAATAATTTTAAAACAGCAATGAAATAGAAATACAATTGAAATTGAATTGATTGAAATCAATCCATTAATCAATAAAACAATAAAGCAATAAAAGGGAAGAAAAAACACAATAGAGTTGATACTACAGACCTTAAAACGAGCCCACAGCCCTGAAAAATAAATAAATTGGATTTAAAAATGTTCACCATGGGAGATGCCCTTATATAAAGGTTAAGCTGCTCCACAATCTCAGTGCAACAACAGAAAACTGCCTGGTCACCTTTAAACCTCATCCGAGTTTGTGCAACAGTTAAAACAACTGGTTAGAAAAATCTTAACGCTCTATAGGTAGAATAAGCAGAGAGAAGGTCAGAGATGCTGTGGTGTGTGAAGTGGGAAAAAAAAGTTTGTTTTACTGGCTCGTATACAGATACATTGAAAGCTGTACAAAAATGAGAACCAAAAAAAAACAAAAAGCAGTTTCTTGGACTCATTTAGACTTAGAAGCCTATCGCAAGCTCAGAAAAGTAGACATAATTTTGCTAATGATTCAAAGCCCAAGTGTTAAGGTGATGCCACAGAGTGCAGCAAACCCAAAATGTATTTTAAAATGCTTATTTGGCAACCTTCCATCACTCCTCACACTGGCCATGAATAGCGATTTAGCCTCTCGACCCTACCTGCTAATGGACGTTCCTTTACAGTGATCTATAATCTTAATGGCCACTGCTTGTAAGTGCATGACTCGGTATGGCGTCTCGAGTCGCTGTTAGTTTCCTTCCCTGTCTGGACCTGACTACTTGTCCTGAGGTTTTGGACTTAATTACATTTCGAACTCAGCTGGCCGAAGAGATGCTTCACAATTTGATTTGCATTTCCAAATGAATCCCATTCAATGTCGGAATAACAAAGTTCTCTTTTATATATGGAAATGGAAACAGGGTGAATTCCTGATCATTATTTCTGTTAATGTCATATGGAGGACACTAAAGGTAAATGATACTGTGCGTATTACTAATATATGCGCTGTGATTGCAGACTCTGTATCGGTATACTGGTCTTTAACACGGAGGAGTTTCGGTGTATGGGAATAATGTCAAGCAGGTGGTGAAATAAGCATTTGCCTATTCAATATTTTATCTGTTGATTAATTATTAGGATTATCATTAGAATCTGGAAAAGTATCTAGATTCACATTTAACCATATATGACATCTTTTATTCAGATTAAATTCAGGCATGTTTCATAAGTTCATTAACACAAACCGTATAATGAATTTGGCTGTTAGAATGTCATTGTGACATGGTGTTAATCTTTCCCAATTATTATTTTCTTTATTCCCTTCAAAATCAGTTTCAAGTTAATTGGTTTCCATCCTTTAGTATTGTTAGTTTGTTTTATATTCAAAATTATTTTTATTCAAACACAAAACTTGTATATGTGCTCTGCCCACCCACTTAAAATAGGTCCAGAGCTTCAGTTCATGCTCACATCAGACATCAGAATGGAGAAAAAAAAAACATGATCTCACCGACTTTGACTGTGGTGGTTAGAGCCAGGTTGTTGGAGTATTTCAGAAACTGCTGACCTCTTGGGACTTTCACACAACAAAAGTCTCTACATGGAATGGTGCAAAAGACAAAAAAAACCATCAAATAAGCTGTGGTTGTGTGGGTTGAAATGCTTTGCTAATGAGAAAGGATAGAGGACATTGGCCAGACTCGGTTGAGCTGACAGGGAGCCTGAACTTTCTACCAGAATATAGCACTTTTTATAACCACGGTGAGCAGACAAACATCTCAATATTCACATGTTGAACCTTAAAATAAACAGCAGAAGATTTCAATTCTGCCATACAAATAAAAACATCTGAGGTTACAGAGAACACAGTGATCTTCAGCAGTGTAGTTTTGATTGACTTTGGGTAATAAAAACACAACCTCTCCATCCCCCAGCAGTGGAGACAATCATGAATGACGTTACAACGAATGTACTCCCTATTAAATAGATACTATTAAAAGTCAAACCCCTTTATACGTTTACATTTGTGGAATTTTGGGGGAGGTGGTTAAAACTCTGGGTTACTGATTGGAAGGTCTTGGGTTCAAGCCTCGATATTGCCAAGCTGCCACTCTTGGGTCCCTTGAGCAAGACCCTTTACCATCTGTATCATGACTGACTGCAACTCCCTAGCATCGCTGTGAAGAAAGAATTTCAATGTGCTCTAAAGTACATGTGACAAGTATAAAGCTCCTTATGACAAGTATAAAGCTCCTTCATTTGGCAGAAGCTTTACACAGAGCAATTCACAATAGCCTCATTAACTAAGCAGCTCCTGGCTAAGGGCCTTGCTCAAGGGCCCAGCTGTAGCAGCTTGCCAGTGCCAAGATTTGAACTCGCATCCTTCAGATAAAAAATCCAACGTCTTAATAACTACCATTTCCTCCACTTGACCAAAAAAAACCCTAGATCCTATATTCACTCATCCCTGAGGGTGTAGTGTATTTCTTGTGTGAATAATCATTAATCATACGTATGGTATAAGGTGTGGTTAAAAAAAAAACAGTTCAATTTATTTTAAGGGCAGTCATTATTATTTCCATTTCATATCAAATTTCTCCTATAAGTTATTTGTATTCAAGAACATGACTATAGACATTTTCATTTCTGCCTCAGTTCTGGCTTACAGTAATAACCCTGCTAGCATCCTCTATTGATCTGTTTTTAATGATGACCTGAGGTAACCCTGAAAGGCTCTATGTTCTAGATTTGTGTTGGTAATGTACTTGTATCTACACTCATAAATAATGGCTCCATCTACAGCATGGGTCCCTTTGGCAGAACCTTTAAAAGTTCTATTGGAACGTTTTTTTTTTGGCCAATCCAAAGAACCTGTAAGCAGTGTAAAAAAAAAATGCTGGTTAATTAAGCAGGGCAGGATCCACACAGAGAAGGGCAGGAGAGCACACATGAAAACAGTGAGGGATACTAATTTTAAGAAGACGACTCCCAGTGTTACAGATCTAAGCCTCACGAAGAGCACTTAATCATTTAAACCATTTTTCATGCCAGTGTTCACAGCCTAAGGCTAATCGATTTTGAAAGCCCATGTAAATGAAAATGGAAATGAAATTATATAACGTGACTCAGAAATACGGTAATCTACATACGCCCGTTCCACATAAAAAACAAATTAATTTCATTTGTTTAAAATTTTTCAAATGACACAATACACTTTCCCCCTAAAAACATCAGGGGTTTTTTGTGCTGTCCGGGCAAAATTTACAAATAAATAATGTGTGAGCGTAGGAGTCATGGAGCATGTCTGATGTGTTTGAGCCTGTAGGACATTAGCGTTCTTCTTCTTCTGGTCTATTAGTCAAATACACAATGCACCCGCTGTGATCGTTTCCCAGTGTCTCTTACACTAATATTAGGTTCTAAAAATGATTTATGTTCATTTAATGCATGCGGTAGATTTTAAGTCTGTGTATTATTCATACAGCTAGAGGTGAAAACATCATAGGCTGCATTATGTTCGCCAGCCATTTTAGCATTTGGAATAACTCTGTGCTTGAAGGACTTTTTTTAATTTGATCTTTTTATTAAAAAAATATTTCCTGGCACATTCACATTCAGCAATGTAAATTGTTTTTGCGTGTTTTGTCAGGGTTTTTTTTTATTTTTTTAAAGGGGTTGAAAAAGTACCTCCCTTGGGCTTCTTCAGGACACAGAACCAGATTGGCTTCTGCTTTCAGAAACTAGTTCACTAATGCAGTCACAAAATATTCTCCAACAATTTCACCTTATGGTTAGGTCAATGAATGCTAGTTAAACTGCATTTGTTCCCCATGCATGTTTGCTATTTTTATGCCAAATAATGGTGCTCTTAAGCCTGATTGATGATTTCAGAGCAAATTGCAGTGACTAGTCAACAACAGCTACATAAGAGTCTTTGAGGGAGAGACCAAACTGTGTAGTGTAAAACAGAAGCATTAGTCAGCTCATGACCGTAGATGTCGGAGAGGCAGAACATTAATAATGACACGGCTAAAATCAAAACTAAATTAAAGTCTAGAGGCTATCACACTTGACTTTCACTATAGGCTTCTACTGTCTAGTGAATTTTCAGAGCAGCCTTGCATTTGAGAGTGGACAATATGAATTCATTCTAGCACACAGTTGAGCAGCTCAAGTGGTTTTTTACTACCATGGGTTGCCAATTCATAGAAAAAAGTCCATCGATCCATAATTCCCTCTCCCAATCTTTAAAAGATGTTTGCTGTGATTAGTGTATGCACTTATACTATGTTTTTGTGCAAAATGATTCACAATTGTGTAGATTCGTGATGTGGAGAATTTTGGTGTAAAAAAAAAAATAATAATCCCAATATGGCATAATAATCGAGAATCTGGCAACCTTGTAATTGTCTGTTGATTCTTCTCTAAAATGTGCATAGATTGAGTTTGGAGATGTACACTATGCCTAGGGACATTCTTCATTATCTACGCTCATTTGCCAGTTCATCAGATACTGTTGTATATCATTATGCACAAATGTGTCAGACTCTCTTTACCTCATCTATTTATGAAAAAAGACCACGACCAGCAGTCACAATGACATGTTCCTGAGATGCTTGTTTGTGGCTCAGTAGCATTGTTGTGATTTGTGTAATATTGTCAGATTGTTGTCAATTTTCCTGGCATATTTATTAGATCCTGTACGACTCCTGTAAGTCATTCACATACAAAATCTGGGCACAGTGTCTGTCAAATTTTATACATGTCTGGCCAAAGAGCTGCTATTGGATGGACATTTCTGGTTGTTGGACTAGCCTTAAAACTCCAACAAAGCTACTTATGCCTCAGAGATTTTGACCAGTGCAACACACACTACCATGTCAGCATGCTGAATAACATGTCCTTATAATGCCTCATCTTGTCATGATAGGGGAATAATTACAGTATGTAGCAATGACATGTTTAGTTTAAGTGAATGCCTCTTCCTAATCGAGATCATGGTAGAGACATGAATCCACCCTGAATGGAATGCAAATCCATGCCCACACATGCACACTTAGGACAACAGAAAAATGTTCCTCAATATAAAATTTCAAAACAGTTGAATATCTCATCATTTACAGTGCATAATATCATCAGAAATGTAAAAAAGATTCTGGAGAAATCTCTGTGCACAAGGAACAAGGGCAAAAATCAATATCGGATGCTTGTGATCCTCGGGCCCTCAAGCAGCACTACAATTAAAACAGTCATGATTCTGTAATGAAAATAACTGCATGGGCTCATTACCTCCTCCAGAAACCAGTGTCTGTAAACACAGTTTGCCATGCCATCCGCAAATCTAGGTTAAATCTCTATCACGCAATGAACAAGGCATGCGCGAATATTCATCCTCTGTGGGCCAAAGCTCATTTAAAACTGAGTGATGCAAAAGTGGAAAACTGTTTTGTGTCATTTGAATTTCTTTTTTAAAACAATGGACACCACGTCCTCCGGACTAAAGAGGAGAGGGACAATCTGACTTGCGATCAGTGCTCGTTTCAGAAAGACGCATCTCGATCAATGCGGAAGAGTATTTACAGGTTTTAGAGCAACAAATGCTTCTATCCAGAAAAAGTCTATTTCGGGGAAGGCCTTGCATATTTGAGCAAGACAATGCTAACTGTATACTGCATTTATTACAATATCATGACTTCCTATCAGAAGAGTCCAGGGGCTGAACTGACCTGCCTGTAGTCCAGACCTTTCATCATTTTAAAACATTTGATATCATAATGAAATTAAGATTAAAAATACTATTCCTTAAATATACAATTCCTTAAAATGGTATATATTCTCAGTGTAAACATTTGATTTTTTTCTTTCTTTTTTATTTTGAATAGAATGTGTATTTGTGAGATTTGCAAATCATTGCATTGTTTTCATTTACATTTTGCACATTTTGGAATTTGGGTTGTATCCACTACACCACCATGACACCCACTTACTGTTTATAGCTGATGAAAGGGTCACATATTGATTCTGGAGCAAATGTCCTCACAACAACACCATGACACCCTTTTCTTTAGCTTGTGTAGCTGATGAACGCGGTCACAAAGCGTAGGAAAAGATTGCGTTACGTAATTTAATTTCCCCTATGTACCATTTCTCCTTATCGTACACAGAAAGTGTTTGGAGCAAGGAAACAAATCTTAAACTGCACCCTTTAAGGCTCCCAGATGTTCAGAAATGGCCGTGGGTCCAGATGTGTTACATAACGCAGGTGAACGCAAGGTCGAGGGAGGGGGGGGGGGGGGGTGCAGTGTGCATGCGCAACCGTTAGAGGGAGCCATGGATCCGAACAAGCCGGTCATTCACATGCGCGCACACACACACACACACACACACACACACACACACACACTCCTATCCCAAACCCCCCTCTTTCCTTCCTTGTCTCCCTCTATTCGCTCCCTCTCGCGCTCTCTATTCTGTGAGTCGAGTCGGCTCGAGCATCACCGCACTTCTCCACACACACACACACACACACACAAGGTCTCTGCCTGTGCTGTCAGCTCGCGAAGCGTTGCGGGAGATGATGATGATGATGATGATGGTGAGGATGATGTTTTCAGCGCGAGCGAAATAGCGACTTGCTGGATACGCGGTGCGCGTCTCCTCCGGCGCGCGCGACTCTCTCTCTCTCTTTACCGCACCGATCTCCTGAGAGCTGAGGGTCACATCTGTCCGTGCACACACACCAAATAAAGCACCACCAACAACAACAACAAAAAAAAAACATCAAGCTGAAGAAGAATTTCTAATCGCAAACGGAGGGAGAGTCTTTCGGCTGCAGGATTTAAAAGAAAGAGAGAAAAAAAGAAAGAAAGAAAGAAAGAAAGAAAGAAAGAAAGAGAAGAAACACGGCTGCAGGGTTTGACTGCGCGCGCGGCTTGACACGCAAAACCCCTCCATAAGATGTGGTAAGACTTTGGTTTCATGATGATGGATCAGTCAAATCTCACACATCTGCAACTCATATCATGAGCGATCAGGATGATGCATGTGCTGCAACGGGGATTGTATTAGCGGTTGGAGAAGTGTGTGCGCGCGCGCGCGCGCGCGCGCGCGCGCGCGCGCGTGTGTGTGTGTGTGTGTGTGTGTGTGTTCGCGTGACCGCGTTTTTAAATCTAACAAAAGCACCACGACTTCCGCATACGGACGCTATAGAGCGATCCACGTGACATTATTTTCCCCTGTATTCGTTCTTTTTCTCCCTAACACACACACACACACACACACACACACACACACCATATGACCTTGATTTAACAGGCCAATAATGACATACCGGACACTTGTTTCATTGTCTCCTATAAAGATGTTTTATTGCATTATGGTGGTCAGTGTGGTCTCTTTCCTCACACACATGATATTCCATGACCACATCAGCTTCAACGCTTGTTTTACCTCAGTGACCCATATAGAGGAGGAGAGGAGGAGATACAGCCCCTGCTTTCTGGTGCCTCTTCTCACAGAAAGAGCGACACGATGTGTATTAGAATGGACAGATTCAGGGTTCGGGTGGACTGAGAAGCAACGCCTGTACCTCCACATTGTGCTGTAATATGACTCTGTTTATTTTTCCTGATTTATCATTTAAAATGGAGCTGTGTGCTATAGTCTGGGACAAATACAAGTACAACAATCTGATTGTTGTTAGATGATGCTCGCAGTGTTCAGGGAAGACTACAGTGTTTTGTTATTCATACCTGAAGTATACATTATAGTACCAACTACCCAGTGCTTAAACATGATCGCATGGAACACCTGCATTCATTGGTAGCGTAACATTTTCCACACTGAGCATGAGTTTAGAGTGTGTGTCGTATTGTATAATGTAACAATATCCACAGTGATGAGCTAATAATTCTCAGTTTACGCTCGCAGTGCACAGTGTGTCAAATAAACACCTGCGCTGTTCCCTTGTTGAATTAAGACCTCCTTTAACTTTAAAACCACTGGCAGGTGAAGTGAATAACATTGAGTATCTCGTTACAGTGTCACCTGTCAAGGTGGTCTGATATACTGAGTGTGAAGTGAATTGTCAGTTCTCAAAGTTCATGTGTTGGAAGCAGGAGTATTGGGCGAGTGTAAGGATCCGAGTGACTTTGACAAAAGCCAAACTGTGACGGACGCATGGGTCAGAGCATCTCCAAAATTGCAGGTTTGTGCAGAGTTTCCTCGGTGTAGTGGTTAGTACTAACCAAAAGTAAGACAAAGAAGGACAACCAGCGGGTTCAACACCAAATGTTTACTAGTCTAGTCAAGTCAAGTTTATTTCTATAGCACGTTTCACAATGGACATTGTCTCAAAGCAGCTTTACAAAATTCATGTGGTTTTATCCCTGATGAGCGGCCATACCGTGGCAAAGAAAAACTCCCTTAGATGTTAGAGGAAGAAACCTTGAGAGGAACCGGTCTCGAAAGGGAACCATCCTCATTTGAGTGATATCAAGAGTGTGATTATAGTCTTTAGACAATACAGAACACTGGAGAGTGAGAACTAACATGAGCACTGGAGCACAAGATTATGAGTAATGTCCTTTCTACACTCTTATACAGTCACTTGACATTATGGAACCAGGAACTACTAAGCAACTCATAAAATAGCTCAACATTTGAGATCATCATAGATCCAACACCAGCTTCTCCGTTCCAGAACCTTTGAACACTCAAAGAGGTCCAATGTCCAAACTCCACATGAGGTGGATTCCAAATGGCGCTGGTACGACTCGAGATGGTTCGGGATGTTTGCAACTTCTTTAAAGGTCCACAATCTTCATTAAGTGGGACAACGACTGGAGCTGGCGCAACCTCGGGATGCCTCGGGATGGGTAGAGAGAGAAGCAGTAGAGAGGAATTAGCATAGATGCTGTTCATAATATTAACAAGCACAAGTTGATAATGTGCATGTAGAATAGACTTTATTTGTCACATATACATTACAGCACAGTGAAATTTTGTTCTTCGCATATCCCAACTTGTTCTGAAGCTGGGGTCAGAGCGCAGGTCCAGCCATGATACGGCGCCCCTGGAGCAAAGAGGGTTAAGGGCCTTGCTCAAGGGCCCAAGAGTGGCAGCTTAGCGATGCCGGGGCTTAAACCCCCGACCTTCCGATCAGTAACCCGGCACCTTAACCACTGGGGCTACCACTCCCCAGTGATACATGTGATCAGATTTACTGGTGCACAAGGTTATGATATGTGATATGTGTCATGTGTAGGGCTCGCTGAAAAGATACGTCTTTAATCTGCACTTAAACTGGGGCACTACCGACCACTTGTTGTCTGAAGGAGGATTACCGTTGGACCGGTGAGAGGGCCAAAGGTGTGAAAGCTGATTGTGTGTGGTGAGTAAAGGCTAGCCTGTATGCTCCAATCCCATAGAAAAGCAAAACGGCTATGATTAAAAGGGGTCAGTTCTGGTTTTCACGTGCCCATTGTGGATGCTTCTAGCCATGGGCTATGCAGCCCAATACACAGCAAACTGTGATGCATAGCTACAGATCAGTCAGGGCGCCTATGGCGACACCTGCCCATGACCAAAAGCATCAACAATTGGCATGTGAACTCCATGTGTACCATGTTACAATTAAAAATGGTGGTCTGGTCTGAAGAATCACATTTTCTTTAATCATTTGAGATCTACAACAAAGAGTTCAGGTCGTGATCCAGTTGAGAATTTGTGGCAAGTGCTATTCGTGTTATGTGCTGACCAAACAAGTTCGATCCATGGAGACTTGTAACTTACAGGACTTGATAATCTCTTGGTGTCAGATCCCACAGAACACTGTCAGAGGTCTTGTAATGTCCATGCCTTGATGGATCAGAGATCTTTGGTGGCACAAGACGGATATTTATCATGGATTTAATGTTCTGGCTGATCGGTGTTGTGTCAACATGTACTGGAATTCATGTAGCTGTTGTACCTACAGCTTCAATACACATCTGAACAAAACACACTAAAGTTTAACGCACATTGTATGGATTATTTTTGTTTTGTTCTGTGCAGTACTGTGTAACCTGTTTTTACTTATCATCATATTTGGCCTATACTGTGTATTATATAACTCCATAATATAAGAAGTAACCTACAGTATGTTTATACTGGTGGAAGTATAAAGCCAACTAATAATAATACTGCTAATAATTAGTAATTGCTAAAGAATATCAGTGTCATAAGGTGTGTATGGAGTAGAAACAATAAATGACGAACCGTTTTTGTTTAGTTAGTCAACTAAATGGCCTGTGAGTTTTTACTCTAATTTCTGTTTCACATTTAGTTGGTATTTTTTAGCGAAAGAAAGCAGACAAGAGGTCAGTCTGAGCCATTTGCTTTGACCTCAAGCAGAATTGTGGAATGGTGGCACATTTATCATATTTCTATTCACAGTGATCTCTCTCTCTCTCTCTCTCTCTCTCTCTCTATATATATATATATATATATATATATATATATATATATATATATATATATATATATATATATATATATATATGATTTTTCCATACAGCACAGACAATACAACAGTATTGGCACTATTGTGACCTTTGAGTTAAATTTACTGTACATTACTTTAAAATAATATTAAAATGTATATTTAGTCAATAACAATATCACTTATGCCTTAAGGGCAAAGGATATGATGGTGCAATGGCATATACAATAAAAAAACAAACTAACAAACAAAAAAACACTATATGGGCAAACATTTTGAATATATGAGGATGAGGATGAGGATGGGTTCCCTCTTGAGTCTGGTTCCTCTCAATGTTTCTTCCTTATGCCATCTCGGGGAGTTTTTCCTTGCCACAGTCGCCACCGGCTTGCTCATCAGAACATATTCACTTTTACTCACCACATTTTCTGTGTAAAGCTGCTTTGAGACAATGTTCATTGTTAAAAGCGCAATACAAATAAAAATGAATTGAATTGAATTTAATTTTGGGACACCTGACCTTTCCAGTCATATATTTTAGCACAGAGTTAGAGGCATACAATTACAGTATCTCAGAAAAGTGAGTACACCCCTCACATTTCAGCAACCATTTTAGTATATCTTTTGAAGGGACAATAATATAGGAAAGAAACGTGGATATTTTTTAGACTAGTCAATGTGCAGCTTGAATAGCTCTACAAATAACTCAACATACAGCAATTATTGTCAAAATAGCTGTCAACAAAAGTGAGTACACCCTAAGTGATAACAGCTGAACGGAATGTAACCATACAAATGGACACGTCCTATTCATCATGTTCATGTTTTTGTCTGCTTGACAAAACCATACAAATCGTATGTGTATGCAAAGTGTATCTTGTATTAGAGCAGTTAAAATGTGGTGCTTTCAGTACAAGTCTCTCATACTGACCACTGGGTGTTCAACATGGCACCTCATGGCAAAAACTCTCTGAGGATTTGAGAATTAGAATTGTTGCTCTCCACAAAGATGCCGAGTTTATAAGATCAGTAACACCCTGAAACTGAGTTACAGTACAGTGGCCAGGGTCATACAGAGGTTTTCCAAGACGGGTTCCACTCGGAACAGACCTCACCAGGGGGGACCAAAGAAGTTGAGTCCTCTTGAGTGTGTCAGGTGCAGGATCTGCTTCAAAAACAGACACATGACTGCTGCAGCATTGCTTTAGAGGTTGCTGAAGCGGAAGGTCCACTTGTTAGTGCTCAGATTGTACGCCACACACTACAACAAGTCGGTTTGCATGGCCATCATCCCGGAAGGAGCTTCTTCTGAAACTGACTCACAAGAAAGACTGCAAACAGTTTGCTGAAGACTCTGTCCAAGATCATGAATTACTGGAACCATGTCCTATGGTCTGATGAGACCAAGATAAACTTGTTTGGCTCAGATGGTGTCCAGCATGTGTCACACCCTGGTGAGGAGAACCAAAAAAAATTGTGTCTTGCCTACTGTCAAGCATGGTGGTGGCAGCATCATGCATCACCCAAAATATAACACACAAATACATCATGCATCACCCAAAATATTACACACAAATACACAAACAAATCCATGCATATGAGGCTACAACAAAATCTGTGAATTTGGGACCTAATGTTCTTTGCTAAAGTTTATTCTAATTTATTTATTTTTTGTAGATTATGGGAGGTTGATTTTTATATGACTAGACAGCATCATCTCAAGTACATAAGAACCTTTGTTGTGAATGTTTCTTATTTCGAATCTTGCAGGCTGTGGCTGTTGATCTTGTGGCCCAGTTGTTATAACACGTGTGAGTGTGTTTGAGATCGAACACATGTTGAAATTTATCCCTTTTGGCCAGCCGGAGTTTAAACACATCAAGGCATGTTTTTTTTCCCAGCCACGACTGAACGGTTTATTTTCTCAGAGCCAAGCCTGTGAATCCCAAGCCCTTAATTGGTACCGCTTCCAACCTTTCCTGACCTTTTGATGGATGGATTGGTATTTCCTGGTTCTGTTTGTGAGGGCTCTGTTCACTGTTCCAAACAATCTAGTTTTTGTTTCTCTGCTTGACTGTCAGCCATTTTGAGAAACAATGCAAAAACCAGGCTATAACGCACAGGCTAACCAAGGCATCTTGACAATTTTGTTCAGAGCATTCATATGGTGTGGCGTCAGTGGCCGAGGCACTGTTTGTATGTGTGTGTCTGTGGATGCACTACCCACAATGCACTGTGAGCATTAATCAGGTTCAATACTGAGAAATGACTGCATGTTAAACCTAACAAATGCAACTCTAATTGCAAATGAGATGCATAACACTCGCCGATAAAGGCATCAACGTTTTGCTGAGGGATTTAATAACAAGGGCATTTTTAGAATATGTGCCAAAAAAAGAACAAAAAAAACAGACAGATTGCGAGGAAAACAGTGACAGGTTAGCAAACAGTTTTTTTATTTTTTATTTTTTTATTGCTTAATTTAGATTCTTGGATTTGTAATTTTTTTGTGTATCAAGGTTCAGTTTCATGTAGCACCGAATTGCACCTTCCGTGAGAAATAGGCCTAATGCTTGCACTATATGTATATATGAGCTCCTAGTAAATGGAGTTGCCATGTAGCAGGGCTACTAAGTGCATGCTCTACTTGTTTAGCGAATTCTCTGAGTAGTGAAAAAGCGTTTCACATGAATATTGAAACCACATCTTTTACCTCGGCCTCACTCAGTCCATCTCTCTTCAGCACTTAGAGGTATTGAGTCGGTACATGTTAGAAGAGAAGCAGCAGGAAATCAGTCTGTGTGTGTGTGTGTGTGTGTGTGTGTGTGTGTGTGTGTTTATTGCCAGACAATAGACCTCTGAGTGTGATCTGTTCACAATGGTGTTGCAATTTGCCACCTAAAAGGTCTTTGATTATTTTGGTCCTAACAGTAGTGGAGTACAATGATGTTCCATGTAAATGCATATGCTTTTTTTTTGTGTGTGTGTGTGTCTGTGTCTGTGTCTGTGTGAGAGAAAGAGAAAAAATGCCTTCTGTTGTATGGGATCAAAAAGGACATTTTGAACAAAGGAAAAGAAGGATTTTTAGCACATTACTGGAAAAATGATATTAACGTTAAGAGACGTTTATTATTTGGTCTGTACATGATTATAAATAGAAGTGTGTATGTGTGTGTGTGGGTGTGTGTGTGTGTGTGTGTGTGTGTGTGTGTGTGTGTGTGTGTAGTCAGCAAGTGCTTCTTGCTCTGAAAAGTCACTAAATGCAAGATCAACGTTTATACGATTAAGCAGCAGGTAATATGAGCTCTTAATATTGCTGCGCTAATTTGCCAGAAAAAACCTGGATCATTATCAAATAAACGCAGATTCCATCTGGATAAAAGCAGGTACTTCATGATTATTATTATTTTTTTTTTTTAACACACACACCTTAATTCTTATTGGCTTTTATTTTAAGTGATAATACTATCCTACTGTGTGTGATATATTTATACAGTTTTAGTGAAATTGTCACTTGGATGTTTTTTCATTAAGTTAGTAATGTTTAAAGATTACATATATGTGCAGAGGTGTAAAGAGTACCTGAATATCATATTTGAGTAAAAGAATAGATACCTTACTGCAAAACAGTAACAGTGATGCGCAAGCACAGGAAAATAAAACACAGCGGAGTCATGGATGAAGGTGAAACATCAGCACGGTTAGTAAAAACTGTAGAATCCTCATGATGTGAAAATGGTACAGTTTAATGAAGTACGATTGTTTAAACTGTTTGTTTGTAACTTGAGGAAAGTCGCACTTGATCTGTTCTGGTGTGATTCGCAAGCATCAGGTTGCGCAATCGGCTCGCTCGCGACATAGTGATGGATTCAATTAAAAGGGTGTGAACAAACACCAAATCTAAAAGCAGCAAATAACAGCAGCAGTAAACGATTACATTTCTTGTCACTGTTGTGGTTTTCAGCAAATGATTATGAATTTGTGAACCAATGCATATTTTTTAAAATGTTTTTTTATGAAGTCTGTTAGCTTGCTGTGTTTCTCCATTATATTCTCTTTTTATAGCATTTACTATAACAGTAATTTATCTGTTTTTAAACGTGATTTACTGCGGCTTTACTGCGTTCAAATGTTTGTTTTTAATGTTTGTATATTTAATTTATGCATATATCATTTAATTATTATACAAGATTCAATTAATTATATAGTCTAGATGCTTTTCTCTTTACAAATTAACAAAATCTCTGTGTATTTAATTAAACAAAAATTGTCAAAATAATGTTGTATTATATTTTATATTGATTTTTGTAAGCAAAGTTCTCAACTTGCTATTATATACAATACAAATGTTGATTTACACAAATTGCTTTAGCTTGCATAATCAAATGGTGTTTTTTATTTTTTATTTGATTTTTACAGAAAGAAACAACACAGAATGGCGGTATTTGTTCAAAGGAGAAATCCCCCATGCACTCCTTAACAAGCAGCCATTATAAACTTTAAAATGTCTAAATCAAAGATAGTTAAACTCAATATGTGACTTTTGCATTTTGTCAAGTACATTTTTATACATGAATACCCTAAATTAGTGTTTTATATAGTTCTAATAAGCAGAACATCTAGGTTCCTTGGTGGTCTAGTGGTTAGGATGCGGCGCTCTCACCGCTGCGGCCCGGGTTCGATCCCCGGTCAGGGAACCAACCCCAGCCATTAAGGTTGTACAAGCCTTAGTGTCGGTCCCAAGCCCGGATAAATGGGGAGGGTTGCGTTAGGAAGGGCATCCAGCGTAAAAACATGTTCCAAATCAAACATGAGGATGATCCGCTGTGGCGACCCCTAACGGGAGAAGCCGAAAGAAAGTTTAATAAGCACAACATCTTATTAAAAAAGAATATATAGTTTTTAATCCGATTAGTCGAAAAATAAGGAAAATAATATTCGTCCGTCTGAACGATTATCAAAATAGTCAATAGTTGCAGGACTAGTTATATCTTTTAGTTTAGTTCTTCTCCTGTTAGGGGGCGCCACAGCGGATCATCCGTATTCATGATACGCATGTTTGATTTAGCACATGTTTTTACGCTGGATGCCCTTCCTAACGCAACCCTCCCCATTTATCCGGGCTTGGGACCGGCACTAAGAGTGGCTGGGGTTGGTTCCCTGACCGGGGATCGAAACCGGGCCGCAGCGGTGAGAGCGCCGCATCCTAACCACTAGACCACCAGGGAACCTCATCTTTTATAGAGTCAAAAAATACTTAAGTACAGTAATGAAGTACATTTACTCAAATACTTTATAACACTGCAAATAGTGAATACATACAGTATATTAGAATTATAGTAACAATTAAAAAAAAACTGTGAAATTAATTTGTGTCCATGATATGATCAGTAGTGCAGTGGTCATGGCAACACAAACCCTCACAGCTCTATATCAACTATTTGATCAAAAATGGCATATATTTTGTATTGTTGATATTCCAAATTTAATCCACCGTTTAGATCTTTTGTCAGAAACAGACAGCAAAGCTCATTGTTTTTGTTCGCTGAATTGAATTAAAGCAAAATTTAAACCTCTGTGTGTACATGGCCGTGATGGACTCGAGCGGAGGAAATAAAGCTGCTCGGTGATTGATTGATCACACTGAGGTTTGATTGCTCGACAGATCAATGGCTCCTTCCTGGCTCGGACAACTGCAGCGGAGTCAGGGGCACTGTACTTTTTTTCCCCTTGTCTTCTTTTAAAGGGTAAAGAATGGAACAGGAAAGCTTGTCCTCGGCTGCCATCTTTATTTTAAGCTAAATAATGTGGGTTATTCTTTTTTTAATTTATTTTTTTGAAAGGCAGAAAAATGGACTGGTACCTTCAGGATGGGAACCATCCACATTTTTTTTTATTGCAAATAAAAAAAAAAAAAAAAAAACATGTTCTTTGATTAATTGCAGCGGTAATAAGGATTAGCTATCAACAATTAATTGTATATAATCTCTGGTTATTGTACAGTTTAGGGTCCAAATTTATGAGATTACAACATGAGGACATTTCTTGGTTAAAAATGTAAATATTTCTTATATTTCAGCTGCTCTTTTTAGTTTTTTTTCAGTGTCTTCGAGGCATCACGTATTTATACTATCTAATCGTTATTTCATAATAAGTACCACCTGATTCAGCAATGTGGTTAGTATGGATTGTTATCTATCATTCAAGGGCAGGCCGGAAAATAACAAGAATCAACAATGTGCAGGGAAGTTGTCTATGTTTATTTTAACCTAAAATGTCCTGAAAAGATTTGTCCTGTAGTTTACTAATTTACAGTTTCACATCGTGCAAAAACCGTGTAATTCCGGATTATTTCGGATTTCATATCCATTTGTGATTAGTGTTCAAGTTTTTTATAGTCTAGTTTGGTTATAATTCCAATAATTGACTGAAAAAGGTGTTGCTAGGCAATACTTCAGCCGTTTCTTACACACAGACTCGCACATTATCTTATGTCGTCCTGATCAGTATTTCCGATCAACATGTTCTAGTTTCCTCTCTATCTGATGGCTATTAATCTGTTAGCTGTAATGTGATTTTCTAAGATGTATACTGTACAGTATAATCCACAAATTATACACACTCTGTGGACTGACATGCAGGATATAGAGCAGTGTGGGTACAATGAAAGCCTTTATCTTTAGGGATTTTCACTCCAATCTGATGGATGATAGCATCCTTCCCACCCAGAGAGCGTGGTGAGTTATTCGTCTCATACATCAGCGTCGTTGCGATTCAAATGCTTTACTGTTATACCGCAAGAAAGTATCTTTATCAGTTTAAGCACCTGAATGGTTTTAACCTTTCAATATTGTTTCTTTGTACTCGTTATAATTTACAGATTTTTACCAGTTTACACAGAGATGTAGACAAACTGCCTAATAACTCATGTTAGTGTCTAAAAATAACAAAAATAAATAAGGCATCTAGTATAATAATTAGAGTAAAGCTATGTTCACACATACAGTAATTAGCAGCAACAGAGCCACTGGAGACCATCAATTCTCAGCAAGAGCTGGCAATCAACAAGCGTTATTGACTAGGTGTGGGTGTGTCCAGCACCTCAACAAGTTGTGCAAAAAGGTTTATGCAAATATGGATTGACTTGGTACATGGGAGTCAAGACAGCAGAGTGCACTTCTGCTAGTTGCATCACCCGCTCATAAAAGAAGGAACACCTACTGGCGACTACAGCGATAAAATGGCTGCATGTGTGAATGTGGCATTAGAGATCCATCATGGTTCAGTTGAGTTGCGAAGATTTCAAGTGTGTCCAAATGATGCTGGGAGGCAGTAAGTTGGAAATGCAAGATTTTGAAAAATAGCATCCATCAAGGACTATCTAGCGAATAATGACAATAGAAAGTAGAATCTTTCCTTTTTTTATTTAAAAATATATATGGTATGGAAACATCTAGACTTATGTATTTGAGAGACACATCCATGTTTCTTTTGTTTACATGTAAAAAAAAATAGGTAATTTAATGATATGAAAATTTGCAATGACCAAACAGATATATAAATGTACAAATTGTGCACTTTATTTTCATGAACAAATCAACCATTAGCATGAATAACAACTTGACACATTTTTGGCATCAGGACAGTTAATTTCTTCTAACGTTTAGCTGAAATACTTTGCCTCTTGTAAAAATTTCCAAAAGTGTTCTTCACTAGTTGGAGATTTCTTTCTGACCTTGTGATCCAGTTCATCTCTGAGCAGTTCAATCGGATTTAGGTGCATTGACTGGGCAGGTCATTACATGATATATAACACTCCAGTGGACTGCTGGACTGTTTACAGAGCTTGGATGTATTCTTCAGCTCATTGTCTTGTTGAATGATGAAGTTGGTCCTAATTAACTGCAGACCAGATAGAATTGCATGGTGTTGAAGTATGGAATAGTAGCCATGTTGGTTCAGTATTCCTTTTACCCGGAATAAGTCTTCAATCTTTCCTGCTGCAAAAAACTACCACCATTAGCTTTTTTCTTTTTTTTACCATTAGAAGCTATTAAGCTTTTAACACATGTTCTTTGTCTTAAATAAGTTCTTCTGTTTGTGCCAGAAATGTCAAAATTGGACTCATCTGTTCACAGAACCTTCTTACAGTCATTCTATGTCCAATTCTCTTGTCTTTTTGCCTTTTACATAGTTTGTTGGATATAAAGAGACCTGTGTTTCGACCAGCACTGTAAAATAATAGTAGGATGTGGTGTTTGTGGAGCTAAACCCTGCACCTTTTGTACTTGTGTTGCAATATTGTGTCCACAAGTAGGAATATCTTTAATCTTATTGGTCTTGAAACAAATGACCTCATGCTTGTAGATAGAATGGAATTCATAAAGTGTATTTGAAATTTGGCAACATTTTTTCATTTAATTTTTTGTTGATTTATTGGACCGTTTGAAAGCGCTGCATTATGCTGTCAATCACGATGTTTCCATAAACACTCTGCTCTGTAGGTGTGTACTTGTAAAGCCTTGTTGGTTTGAATGAAACACATACCGAGTAATCTGCTGCAGCCTGGTGTGTAAATGTTTCAAAATGTGTGTTCTATTAAATTATCATCAAAAGGAACGAGAGCAGATAATGCAAATGAGACTCCTACAGAGTTTTACTCATTCTGATGTGCTTTTTACATTACCATTACTTACTTGGATTAGTTCTTCTTCTTCTTTTCTTTTTTTAATTTTTCTTTTTTTTTTATATTCAAAACTACTTTTGAATTAATTATCATCATTATCATTTTACACAGCAAGTTGATGGAACTGATTTGATTTTGTGCTACCTTCCTTATTATGCATGTTTTAAGGGAATTTTCTGGTGGATAAAGTACATTGCTGCTTGTACTTCAGTAAAAGTCCAAATATTACCACAGTAAATATATAAAGGTAGTCCTTTTCCATTTCTACCGGACTAAAATTACTCGCTTTTGAACGTATTTAAGTATAAAAAGTAAATCTAGTGATCTATGAAAACTATATGTGAATAATGGATACATTTTCAGTCTTCCACTCTCCTGCACATGAGATTCTTATAAGGATTTTTTTTATAGTTACAGGCACACAGTAAGAGAACCCTAACTACATACACACACTCTCACCAGAACCAAAGGTTTACACTTGCCGTAGCTTCATTTAATACAATTTATGCACTGATTTTAAAGTAGTCAGTAACAAAATGTTATGCATTACAATGTAGGGAAGTAAAAGTAAGCCAAAATAAAACAAATTATCTGATGATACTCTGATACTTACAAAATATATTAACAAAGTATTAATATCATATCATAAACCACCTGCCCATTTTGTTACCTTTGAGAACAAAGGAAGTTTTGTAAGAAACCTATCTGGATCGGTTCATTGTATCTGTAAAACATAACAACAACACTCGATGTAACTCGCTTATCACTATTACACTTCATTTGTGTTGTCATTATTACTTGATTGGTTCAGTAAAGTGTTTCGATGAGTGCAAGGTCAGCTTTTGTTTTTTCTTTTTACTGAAGAACACAAATAATTCACATGAATATTCCCTCAGCATAAATTACACACACCTGGCATCTGAAGAGTTTGTTTCTCCAAACATTCAGCTGCAATGTAACTATATGATTACATTTGACCAAACAAATATATAAATGTACAGACGTTATTTTCATTGAAAAATTCTCCTTTGGCACTGATAAAAGCTTTACACACTCTTGGCATCCAGACAGTGAGTTTTTTCAAAACATTCAACTGAAATACTTTCCCATGCCTCTTGTAAAACTTGCCAAAGTTCATCCTAGAACAGTTCAATGGGATTTAGGTGTGGTGACTGGGAAGGCCATTCCATGATAGAGAACACTCCAGATGACTGTTTGCTCTCCTAAGAATGTCTCTTGTATAGTGAAGTTGGCTGCACTCTAAGTACAGCACAACATCATTCACCGAAAAATAATCACTAAATTAATTTACAGAATTAATTTAGATCAAAATATACCAGTACAGAATATCCCAGACATTATTAAATATTAAAATCCCTGCCACCAAAATGCTCCTGTGTTGGTCACGGATCATGGGAAGCAAAACTTAAATCTGTCACTTTTTTTTATCAAGCTTTCTTTTCACAATTTTATTTACAACATTATCATAATAGGCTGTACTTATTTGGAGAAAACCCATAGTTCTTAGTAAAATCAAATATTGAGCACCCCCATATTACAAAATGGCATGATCCTCATTTCATAACACATCTGCAAAGATTTGACGGTCAGATTAGTAGATGAATCCGGCTCCTTTATTGAAGCATCGGATTTTCAGCTATTTGAGGGTCACCCCAATATACATAGAATATAATTTTCAAAAAAATGTGCAGTGTTTGAAAGTGAGGGGACTCATTTAGTGCATGAGCAGGGCATTTTGATTAGTCAATGTATTCAAAAATAAGCTGAAAATACTTTTGGAGCATTTGTCTACCCTTTACATGAGAGCATTTATATATACTTTAGTTTAATAATTGTATAAAACATATGATATGATTTTATGGAAAATGGAAAATTCTTTGTCTTAGTGCACCATAAAAAAGTGACATTGAATTTGCCTATGTTCACGGAAAGCTCATGTCAAATCAGATCGTGAAAGTAGACTCCGATTGTTGAAACTTCGAGTCCCTTTCAATTTGAGTGCTGATTTTGCCATGACTTATTGAGCACAAGAAAAACACTTAAGAAAGTAAATTCATTTAACGTCTGTAGGCAGTCACGGATATATGTGTGTAGGTGTGTGTGTGTGTGGGCGTGTGGGCGTTGTTGAGGTGATGGAAAACAGGATTGTGTTCTGTAGTTAATGTAGAACTGTCACTAAGCAATAAGCAGTGGATCTGATGCTCCTTGGGGATTGTGTAGAGAGAGACGCAGTTTCGCTCTCTCTTTCTGCTCGTCGAAGACGTTCGCTCTCGCTTTTTTCATTCTCCCTCGCCATTTCTTTAGCACTTGGTACCATCTGTTATCTCTCTGAGCTTTTGTAAAGGAGTGCCTGTCAGTCTCGAACATTCTGCTCAGACACGTAGAAAAGAATAGCCTTTATTTGTCACATATACATTACAACACAGTGAAATTCTTCCTTCGCATATCCCAGCTTGCATAGAAGCTTTGGTCAGCCATGATACAGCGCCCCTGGAGAGGGTTAAGGGCCTTGCTCAAGGGCCCAAGGGTGGCAGCTTGGTGATACTGACCTTCCGACAAGTAACCCAACCTTAACCACTGAGCTACCACTCCCCCTACCATGTACACTATGAATCAGGATGAGAAAACAGGAAGAAAAGATATGACATACAT
>JAAIIK010000443.1:578114-588921 GCA_014706435.1 Silurus glanis
GTGTGTGTGTGTGTGTGTGTGTGTGTGTGTGTGTGTGTGTGTGTGTGCGTGTGTGTGTGTGTGTCTAGTCCTTTCAGGGACCAAGCAAAATAGAGATGCATTTTTAGTCATTGATTAAAAATATTCATTCATCATTGTCATTGGAAATTTGTCAGTTGAAGATGGCTTTTTTAGAAATACGCTCACAGAATCGAAAATACAAATGAAATAAATAAATAACAATTGCTGTGAAGATTTCCATCTCTTTGTGTGTATAGAGCCAGAGGGTACAGTTGTGTCATGTTTCACGGACAGCTGTGAAACACCAAGACCTTCAGATCTCTCTGTGTGCTGAAACAGAAAAGGGATGTAAGTTCAAAAAACACTTTTTAAAAATATTGGTCAAATAAAAAAGAAATGGTGTGCGATTAAAGTCTCTATAATACATTATGCAAGTGTTGCCTAGAATCATAGTGATATTGCAGAAAGTTGCACTATTCGAAGAAACCACTAAGAGCATCCTGACTTGTCTGATGAAGCCTTTCATGTGAAAAAAAAAAAAGTTCAACTCGAATAGCATTCATTGATACTGTATGTTATATTGTCATATGACATGGTGTCATTTTGTCACTCAGCCCAGCCTCCATCTTCCTGATCATACGTTAAGAACTGAAAGTAGAGAGGATGTCCATTAAGGTCGAGGACATTAAGAAAGACTCGCTGTAGGGGACTTGTTAATGGGTTTAGCAGATTGACAGTGAGAGGAAAAGAAAAGAAAGAGACACTGCGTCTGTCTTTACTCAAACCCAGAGCACTTTAGGGGCCGGGGGTTGAGGTCGTAGAGCAAAAAGCAAATTGGCATACAAAAAGAAGGAGACGACATATGCTTTAACAATTTTTTTTTTTTTTTACTCCGTATCTGTTACATTTTATCTGGCAGATAGCCAAAGGGTGTTTCCTGGCTTCGATACTTTTTTGGAAATTAATTTTATTTTTTTACATATTCACAATTAATTTTTTTCCTTTAGCAAGTATAAAAATTGTGCTAGAATGATCTGGGTTTTTTTTTATTAAATGTAATTTTTTTTTTGTTATTTCATCTGTTCTTTATTATTTATTTGCATTTATTTAAATTAGTCATTTGTTTAATTGATTACATTGAATTTGATTTACATTTTAAATACATAACGCTTTTAACAATGGACATTGCTTTAAAGCAGCTTTACAGAATAAAACAAGTTAGGAATTTATTTTTTAGCAATACAAATCAGTGACACCCTATAATATTATCCTAAATGACTAAGACAGTGGCAAGGAAAAACATTGTGAGATGGTATGAGGAAGAAAGCTTAAGATGAACCAGACTCATCTGGGTGACACCAAATGTCTATTCGTTACAGTTCCATCATTGTTGAGGTAAGTTTTTTCTGATGCATTAGAAACAAAATATGTACAATAAAGTCGTGTAAAAAAACTTTGTGTGTGAAAGTTAAAGTTGCAGTAAGTGTCAGGTTTAAAGTTTATACCAAAAAACTACACTTTCATTCGGCCACTGCACCGTGTTTGTCTTTGCACCTGAATCAAGTTATCTGCTGATAACTACATGTATATACACTCTGTCTCTTGTTTGTCTCTCCACGCTGATTATTTGGCCATACTAATAATGTATTATTATTATTATTATTATTATTATTATTATTATTATTATTATTATAATACTTGTCATTGTTACCTTTTTTCCACATTTCAGGTTCTTATCTTTGTTTCTTTTGTTCATGTTTGTGTTTTGATTGTGTTTATTGTGCACATGCACATGTTTGTAAGTGCTTAAGGCTTGATTAAAAATAAAATGTTTTCATTTTAAAGCTTACTTGATCAGATTCTGATGAATATATAGAAAATAAAAAAAACAATTTTTACTTATTTTATTATAAAAAATTGTTAGATTAAATATGTACAGCATAAGAATATTTTTTGTTGAACAGTAGCATTTTATCCCAAACCTGATGTGGCAAAAGTAACGTTCTTATAAGCATATACCAGTTTCGCTGATTTTCTTCATAAAAGTGCTAATAGATTCTGCAGATGAATGTATAAATGCTACAAAACCACATATTCTATAAGCAACGCACACAAATAAAAATCACCCCTTAAAGCACTCCAGTGGATGCCAGAGTTGCCAGGCAACCACTGGAATGCAGCGACCGTTCTTAGAGAACATTACTATAGATTGATAAAGTGCTGTACGGAATACACGGTCTGGCCACTTTATTAAGAACACCGTCGCTTATTCATGCAGTTATCCAGTCAGCGAATTGAATTTTAGCAGCGCAATGCGTAGCATCATGCAGATGCAGGTCCAGAACTGCAGCACATGTTCACACCAAACATCAGAATGGGGTGCTCAGGGACGTATATGAGTATTTCCAATCTGGCTGATTTCATTGGATTTTTCAGAGAGGTCAGAAACTTAAGTACTCTACAATCACTCAAACACTCTCGACAACCCTGGTGAGTAGAAAAGCATCTCAGCAGGCACAAAATACCAAACTAAAACAGATGGACTGCAACATCAAAAGACCATGTTGAGTTCCTGTCAGCCATGAAAAGGAATCTGACAGTGGGATCAGTGTTCCGTTTCATAGGCACACAAGCCCCTGATTCATCAACTTGATTCAAATCAATAATTTTTTTATAGGTGCTAATATGATCAGAACATTCACAAACCTGGCAACATTTCAAACATTCGTTTCAAGCTGTTAAAACATTTCTTCCGTTCAGAGATTAGTCCATTAGTCTCCTGTCAGGAGGCAGTATAGAAAGATATCCATGTAGGCAGACTTTATGCTAAATAACAATTTAGCATAAAAACTCAAAAAACTCAAATGAATAAGCTTGAAGTGTGGATAGTTGCATATTTTGTTTGTTTAGTTTGTTTTGTATTTACGTTATTCACAACATCCAGCTAAAACCAGCTGCTTCTTATTGTGTTGATCCCCCTTGGTCTGCCAAAATAGCTCTGACCTGTCAAGGCATGGACTCGTCAAGACCTCTGAAGGTGTTTGTGGTATCTGAATGGACATTTGGTACCACCCAGATGAAGATGGGTTCCATTTCTCTCAAGGTTTCTTCCTTATGCCATTTCAGTTTTTCCTTGCCCCAGTCACGACCGGTTTACTCATTAGGGATAAACTTACAATGACAGGATGTATAAATACAGATATATAAATGCCAGGACTCAAGGTTTCCCAGCAGAACATTGCCAAGAGCATCATACCACCTCCATCATACCAACTCCATCTGTTCTCATAATGCACCTTGTTGCCCAAGATACTGTCAATTGTTCACTAGATGTCCTTACTTGGGCCATTTTCTGGTACTAACCACTGAATATACTGTAGACTGTATACTGTATACAACCTGCTGTTGTGCTCTTGCCATCACAGTTTGGACATTGTTCAAGCCGCTCAGTTATTTGCTATTTCCCATTTTTCTTGCTTCCAAGTTTGAAGAACTCATTGATGTTAACTACTATATCCCTCCCTTAACAGATGCCAGTTGTTTGAATCTTATATGTGAACATTGGGTAAATGCTGCAGAACGTTAGTGTCTGTGGTAGCCATGTTGGAGTTTGTTGAAGATCTGACTCACAGCTTTTAAAATATCACACTTAAGCATTTGGACTGATGTCAAAGGTTATTTTTTTGTACTGGTTCATATAAAAACAAATGCAAATCCTTTATTTACCTTAACTAGTGCAGATGCAGTGCAGGTTAATGCAGTAAAGTATGACAGTTTTTGTTTGTTTCACACCAAAAGCTTTTACCTCGGTTGCACATTGGTTGTTTATTGCTTTGTCTTTCTATCTGCTACTAACAGATAATAACGATACAAGCTTCTCTGTGATAATCCTGGAATTTTTTGTGTGTGTGTATTGTTCAAGGCAAAAATATTTACTCTCAATAACGCCACAGGTGAGTCCAGGATACAGATTTATACCGTGGCATTCCTGTTTATTACATTTATTTGCTTCAATCGGTTTGAACGATTACACAGTTACTGTAAGTTTAACCAGGGTCAAAACGTCTGTCTGCTGTTCACCTCAGTCTATGATGGAGCTTATCAGTTATCCATTTACACAATGATTAGGAATATTCCATTTAAATAAATAACATAAATCTCACTTTTAAAAAGTATTAGAGATTATAACCCTTAAAGATTTTCAGATTTTCACATCAGGGCTCCCAAATGTTTAAACACAACCCTCTTCAAGATAACTAAGAACCTTCAACTTGCTAAAGAACTCATTACACTAACAAAGTCTAATGAATTAATATCACAGCAAAATGAAGCGTACACTGGATATATTTCATCAAGCTATGACTGGATAATATTACTGAGTGGAGTATAAATTGAGAAGATTAGCTGCTAGCTGTGAACAGAAATACATGCCCAGAATTAGTGGCTACTTTAAACTGTGGTTTATTAGCATTTCAGAATTTAAATATTCCATTTAAACTATTCAAAAATGTGTTCATTAATCCCAGACTGCAGAGTCAAAGGTTTACAAGGTTATTTTTGCCAATGAGTAGCAAGGTATAGAGCTAATACACAAAAGACGATTGACTAGCATTAACATCCATGCTGATGGAATGGGGATATTAAGGACACTAATGATTTTCCTTCAGTCTATAATTTGGCTAATAGGGTTGTAGTGTCAAGGTGACCTCGTCAGTCCATAACGCTGTTAACTAAAGCAAAGAAAAAAAATGTGTGAACTAGCTTTTCTTCTCTGGGAAGACAGAGAGACATGCAAGACATTTTTTCCTTAATATATAATGGAATGCATCATACAAGTGGACAATGTTAAGCATGAGACATCAAATGAATTTTTAGATTGATACAAAAATGTCATTTTAAAAAAACATTTTAACAAAATGCTGTTGTTAATAATAATAATAATAATAATAATAATAATAATAATAATATTACAAATTCTATTTTTTTATTTCATCTCTATTTTTATTGTACATTCTATTTTATTTCATTTTCTGCAGACATTAGATTTTTGTTGTACTGTCAATAATCTTACTGTCAGGGAGCTCCCTGCTTCCTCGCCTGTGCGCACCCCGCCCGTCCGGAGCTCATCACCGGCTTACTAAGGCGGCACACCTGGGTCTCATTAACCGCCTGCCTACTTAAACCCTTCACTCACAACTCACAAGCGTCCGTTATTGTTTCCTGTTGGACTCTCTGAGTGTGTTCGCTACGTGTTTGTCCTTCATTAAAATCCGTTGTTTTTCATTTGGCTCTCGCTTCGTTTGCTCGCGCCTGACAGAATAACGGACCGAAACCGAAAGTACGAGGAAAGGATTCGCCGTGAGAAGTGACACAAGGCGCTTACCTCGCTATGGATCACCAGCCCAGCACGGCTTCCGATCCAGTACAGGACCTGATCGCCGCGCTCCGTGCGGCTTTTCCCTCCACGGCGGCACGGCAAAACCCGCCAGCATCCACCGGCAGTCCCGTGGCACTTCCGGAGAAATTCTCCGGGGAAGCTTCAGAATGCCGCGGCTTCTTGCTTCAGATGAACTTGTACATCGAGATGCAACCTCAAAGATTCCCCACGGAGCGGTCGAAGATCGCGTTGTTCATCTCCCTCCTCTCCGGGAGAGCTCTAGCGTGGGCGCAGGCGCTATGGGATGATGCCGGCCCGGTGGTGCAGTCCTATGCTCGATTCACCGCGCACTTCCGGGAGGTGTTTTGCGCCGCCTCCGGAGTTCGCACCACGGCCGATCAGCTGCTCGGATTGCGTCAGGGGAACGACAGCGTGGTGGACTACAGCCTCCGTTTCCGCACTCTGGCGGCATCTAGTGGCTGGAACGAGACGGCGCTGCTCAGTGTGTATCGGCTGGGGTTAAATACAGAGCTGAGACAGGCAATGGCATATCTGGAGGATTCAGTGGGGTTGGAGAGCTTCATCCAGAAATCCATCGGGCTCTCTCAACGCCTGGCTGCGGGGCCCCCAGCTCCGTCTCCTTCAGATACTTCCCGCTACGCCGCAGCTGCCCCTGAAGCTGAACCCATGCAGCTAGGTTCGCAAGGACTGTCCCGGAGAGAGAGAGACCGCCGCCGGGCCGCGGGGAGGTGTCTGTACTGCGGTGTTCCGGGCCACAACGTCAATCGGTGTCCCACGCGCCCTGCTCGTGCTGCGGTGAGTATGGTGGACTTCCCTTCTGACATTTCGCCTTTGTCCAACCTCACCGTATCGCTTCTAACCCCCGCTCTCTCCATTTCGGTACGTGCTTTAGTCGACTCCGGCTCGGCAGGGAACTTCATCTCCCAGAGCTGCCTCGACCGACTACGCCTCCCCAGAGAGAGGGGCTCCCAGGACCTAGCGGTCAAAACGATCCAGGGACGCCCTTTGGGTCGGGGATGGGTGAAGTACTGCACGCCGGTGGTCACATTACAAGTGGGGCTCTTCCATCGCGAAAAGATCCGGTTCCTGGTCCTGGAGAGCTCCACCGTCAGTGTGATCCTGGGGAGACCTTGGCTTCAGAAGCACGCACCGAGATGTTCCTGGGATCCCTGCGACATCCTGGAATGGAGCCCCCACTGTAAGGCTCACTGCCTTTCCCACCTTCCTACACGAGTCCCAGCAGCGGTGCTAGGTGCTACCCGGGTGGAGGAGGCCACGACCAGCACACTGGTGGAGATCCCCAGGGAGTACCGAGCGTTCGAGGACGTGTTCAGCGCGCAGGCCGCCACCCGTCTCCCCCCTCACCGACCTTGGGACTGTAGCATCGACCTGCTCCCCGACGCTAAGCTGCCTAAGGGTCGGGTTTACCCGCTGTCCGCACCAGAACGACGAGCAATGGAGGAGTACATACAACAGGCTCTCCGCCAGGGGTTCATCAAGCACTCGTCCTCCCCAGCAGCGTCTAGCTTTTTCTTCGTGGGCAAGAAGGACGGAGGGCTGCGCCCCTGCATCGACTACCGCCAATTGAACTCGCAGATCGCTCCACTTCCATACCCCCTCCCGCTCGTGCCCGCTGCTCTGGAGGACCTGAGGGAAGCCCGAGTGTTCAGCAAACTCGACCTCCGGAGCGCGTACAATCTGGTGCGCATCCGGAGGGGAGACGAGTGGAAGACCGCATTCATCACGCCCTTGGGCCACTACGAGTACCGGGTGATGCCGTACGGCCTCTCCATCTCACCCGCCGTCTTCCAGGGGTTCATGAATGAGGTACTCCGGCCCTACCTCCAGAAATTCGTCATGGTGTACATCGACGACATCCTGATTTACTCACGTAACCTGGAGGAACACCGGAGACACGTGTGCGCGATCTTAAGGGCACTTCGTTCCCATCACCTCTATCTGAACCTCTCGAAGTGCGAGTTCCACCGCTCGGAGATCCACTTCCTGGGGTACGTCATCGGTGCAGAGGGAATCCGGATGGACAAAGGGAAGGTGAAGGCGGTGAGAGACCGGCCCGTCCCAGGGACGATCAAGGAGCTCCAGCGCTTTTTGGGCTTTGCCAACTTCTATCGCAGGTTCATCCAGGGATACAGCCGGATCACTGCCCCTCTCACCTCACTCCTCAGGGGAAAGGCCCGAACCCTGAGATGGAACCAAGAGGCCCGGGAGGCCTTCCAGGAGCTTCGCCGCCGTTTCTGCAGCGCCCCGGTTCTACGTCACCCCGACCCCCGGAGGCCGTTTGTGGTCGAAGTGGATGCCTCATCCACCGGAGTGGGGGCTACCCTCTCCCAGCTGTCAGGCACACCTTCACAGCTCCACCTGTGTGCCTTCTACTCTCACAAGCTCACCGCCGCAGAGCAGAATTATGACATCGGCAACCGCGAGCTCTTAGCAATCAAGCTGGCACTGGAAGAGTGGAGACACTGGCTGGAGGGAGCCGAACACCCGTTCACGGTGATCACCGACCACAAGAACCTACAGTACCTCCGGGAGGCTCGGAGGCTCAACCCCCGACAGGCACGATGGGCGCTCTTCTTTACCCGGTTCCGGTTCCACATCACCTACCGGGCCGGATTGCAGAACGGCAAAGCCGACGCCCTGTCCCGGATGTACGGGCCAGAGGAACCTGGAGAACCTGAACCCATTCTCCCTCCGACGCTCATCCTGGGACCCATCGTCTGGGAGATCGACGAGGAGATCCGCAACGCCGCCCGCCGCGAAACCACCCCGGCAGGGTGCCCTAAGGGACTTACCTATGTCCCTACCTCCTGCAGGCCCAGACTCATCCGGTCGGTCCACGAGGGGCCTGGCTCCGGCCATCCAGGAGAGAAGCGAACAGTGCAGATGATCAGGGCTCGATACTGGTGGCCAGAGATGACAGAGGAGATCAAGAGGTTCGTACAGGGATGTCCCACCTGTGCGATGTCGAAGGTTCCCCGTCATCTGCCCGTAGGCAAGTTGATGCCACTCCCCGTCCCTCAGCGTCCCTGGTCTCACCTGGGGATCGACTTCGTGACGGATCTGCCCCAGTCTGAGGGTCACACCTGTGTCTTGGTGGTTGTGGATCGCTTCTCGAAGGCCTGCCGGTTCATCCCCCTGAAGGGCTTGCCCACCGCCCTCGAGACAGCTGAGGCCCTATTTCACCACGTCTTTCGGAACTTCGGACTACCGGAGGAGATCATCTCCGACAGGGGACCTCAGTTCACGTCCCGAGTCTGGAGGGCCTTCTTCAGGTTCCTGGGAGTCTCGGTGCACCTAACGTCGGGGTACCACCCGCAGTCCAACGGCCAAGCGGAACGGAAGATACAGGAGCTCAGCCGCTACCTGAGAACCTACTGTAGCCAGGACCAAGGGGAGTGGTGTAGGTTCCTGCCGTGGGCGGAATACGCCCAAAACTCGCTCCGTCAGGACTCCACCGGTCTCACTCCGTTTCAGTGCGTTCTGGGTTTCCAGCCACCCCTGTTCCCCTGGTCGGACGAGCCGTGTGACGTGCCTGCCGTAGACTTCTGGTTTCGAGAGAGCAGCCGGGTTTGGGAGTCCGCACACACCCAGCTGCGCCGGGCCATCCGCAACACCCGCCGACACGCGGACGCCCGACGACTTGACGCCCCGCCTTTCCATCCCGGGGACCAGGTGTGGTTGTCCACCCGGGACCTGCGGTTGAAACTGCCCTGCCGTAAGCTGAACCCCCGGTTCGTGGGGCCCTTCAAGGTCTTGGACCGGGTCAACGACGTGACCTATCGGCTGGAACTGCCGCCGAGGTACCGCATACACCCCACATTTCATGTGTCGCTACTGAAGCCCTGTGTCTCTCCTGTCTCTCGCCCTTCAGGTGGCCCCCCGGCGCCCGTTCAGCCTGAGGTCGTGGACCAACCCGGGGTCTACGTGGTGAGAGAGGTGCTGGATTCCAGGCGGCGTGGGGGTCGCCTCGAGTACCTGGTGGACTGGGAGGGGTTCGGTCCGGAGGAGCGGTCTTGGGTGGCGCGACAGGACGTGCTGGATCCGGCGCTGCTGGCGGAGTTCCATGCTTCGCACCCGCGCCGCCCGGCGCCTCGGCCGAGGGGTCGACCTCGTCGCCGGGTTAGGACGTCTGGTGCCGTCCCTGGGGGAGGGGGTGGTGTCAGGGAGCTCCCTGCTTCCTCGCCTGTGCGCACCCCGCCCGTCCGGAGCTCATCACCGGCTTACTAAGGCGGCACACCTGGGTCTCATTAACCGCCTGCCTACTTAAACCCTTCACTCACAACTCACAAGCGTCCGTTATTGTTTCCTGTTGGACTCTCTGAGTGTGTTCGCTACGTGTTTGTCCTTCATTAAAATCCGTTGTTTTTCATTTGGCTCTCGCTTCGTTTGCTCGCGCCTGACACTTACGCTCTTCAATTCTATTTTTGTTCTCTTTTTGAAATTTTTTTCAGTCATTTTTGTTTTTCAATTTGACTTAGATTTTTATTTTATTGTGATATAGAGGGTCGAGTAAATGTTTTTTTTTTTTTACACAATATGAACAAAAATATTAAGAAAACGGTCTTTTCCAGCCATATTACAGCTATTTTCCATAACATATATAACAGTTACCACAAAGTTGAAGGCACATAATTGTATAGGATGCCTTTGGATGCAGTAGCATTAAATTTTCCTTTTACTTGAACTAGGAGACCCAAACCTGTTTTACACAAAGTTCACAAAGACTCCATGAAGATATACTTTACATGGAAAGATCCTGCTTTAGAGCTCTGACCCTTAACACTACTGAACACCTTTGGGATGAATGTGAACACTAACTGCACCCCAGGCCTCCTCACCTCACCCACATCAGTACCCGACTTTACTAACACTCTTGTAGCTGAATAAATCTCACACAAATTTCCAAAGGCACACTCCAAAATCTAGTGGAACATCTTCCCAGAACAGTAGAGGTTATTATAACAGCAAATGTTAACTAATTGTGCAGTCGGTTAAAAAAAAAAAAGCTCATACCAAGTTTACAGTAGGTGTCCACAAATTCTTTTGTATAAGTATATGTACTGTATACTGTATTGTCCCTATTTAAAACATTGTGGTGATTTTTTTATTTGCTAGCTGGTCAACTCAAGCGTGATGATTAAGGCCTTACTATAAGCATATTGCAAAATAGATTTGTGCTAAACATTTCGAATAATGGCCCAGTGGGATGAACATATGTTCACAGGTCACAGTCAGAGACACACTTTGTATCTTTAAAAGCATGCGCATATGTTAAATAGACACAAATGCACACCCGCATTTTTATTTTTTTTTGGTTTTGTTTTGTTTTGACTCTGGTTAAGCGACACACACACACACACACACACACACACACACACACACACACAC
>JAAIIK010000443.1:589641-603968 GCA_014706435.1 Silurus glanis
GTGTGTGTGTGTGTGTGTGTGTGTGTGTGTGTGTGTGTGTGTGTGTGCACATCCATGTTGCATAGTAACCAATGCTTTTTGCAGCGGGATCACATCATTTACCTGCAAACAACAAATTCTCATTTCTGATTGGCTGCTCGATGGCATTTAACTCTGTATACTTTGAAACAGCTATAAACTCGGCAGAGAACTTCCCGCTGTATGCCTGCGCCTAATCCATTTATTCAATATAGAAGGACAAGTTCTCCCTTACAGTGTGAGAAATACAATGTGTGTTGTGTGAGCTTGTGAACTGGTTGAAACGTGTGTGTATTACAGTAAATGCGTGAGACTCGAGAGCCCTGAACATAGAATTAAGTCACAAAACATGGTTGACTAACATCCATGCTAATGGGATGGGTGTATTAATGATATCTGCTTAATTATTAATAATTGACCTTCATTCTATAATTTGGGGAACTGGGTTTAGTTCATTGTGACCTTGTCTCAGTGCATACACTGTCATTGACAATAAAGAAAGGTAAACATGAGAAATTCTTCTTCCTGTGATCACTGGAAAATCTTGATGTGACTTCCTGTTGACCATTTGACTTGATTGAATGACGAGTGATATAAAAATCTAATTTTTTTGAGTGTATGTATGCTTATACTGATTACTGATCCACTATCTGTCTATCTATCTATCTATCTATCTATCTATCTATCTATCTATCTATCTATCTATCTATCTATACTTACAGAGATTTCTTCTTTATGTGTTGTAGGTATGATTGTCAGAGGAGAACTCCATGGCTCTGAGGTGTGTCAGACAGAGCCCTAGTAGACACATGGAACAGAAGTCATTGGGGTCAAGGGGGGTCATGTGGGCAACACAACTACTCTTCCTTTTTGCCTTCTTCACACCTGCTACGCTGGGTAAGATGTGTATTGTATGTATATATGTGTGTGTGTGTGTGTGTGTGTGTGTGTGTGTGTGTGTGTGTGTGTGAAATGAGTGTGGAAGCATGTCATGAAAGTTTGACTTTCTATACTTTCCATATAATGCAAGCGGTGAAAAAGCGATTCTGAAGGCAGCATTTGTGAAATCTTCCAATAGCGCAGCTCAGCCAATGCCGCTCACCACCTACCACAGACACTCAATAACTTAATAGTGCCATTTATTTTATTAGAATTGATTGAACAGACTTATTTAAGTTTTCTCTTTAAGTCATTTATATGAAATGGCAAGTACTTTTTTAGGCCATGTGAGCATTCCACTAATGTTGGTATCCTAAGACACTTACATCTGTGACCACTATTATGAGACAGATGTTTGCTTTATTGATTACATGGAGCAGCCTGAAAACAGAGCTCATGACATTTTAGGTGTTATTCATTGAGTAGTC
This sequence comes from Silurus glanis, assembly GCA_014706435.1. Lineage (NCBI taxonomy): Eukaryota > Metazoa > Chordata > Actinopteri > Siluriformes > Siluridae > Silurus > Silurus glanis. The sequence continues at coordinate 591,027 of JAAIIK010000443.1, forward strand.
TCATGCCCATGAACATGCCTCTGAGTGGACCAAGTTCTTTTGAGCACAGAAGATACAGTCACTGGGGTTGCAGAAAAAAAGCCAGGGAGCTTTAATGCCCTAGAATTGCTAAATATCTAGATTCTTTTTCCAGTTTTCTACTAAATGTGTTATAGGGATAAAATAATCGTATTATCTGTATATTATGCTAACTTTGAGATCCTATTTATGCATAATGGATTGTTTCCTGCCCATTGTTTATTAATAGTATATACAGAATGCGATTGTTCATTAGCGACTTGAACATGGGCTATTCTTTCACTGCAATATGCTGCAGTTATGTAGGAATAATATGCACCTTACCTCCTAAAGAAAAAAAAACATTTCTGATGAGCTAATCAACATGAGAATTCAGAATGACTGACAGCAGCAGGAGTTTTAAGCTCACCGATATTAACTGACCTCCAGAAAGCTTCTCTCGACCTGCTGTTTCATATAAGCCATCTCTTGTCTCATCTCATCTTTCCTACTTAATAGATCTCCTTAATAGAAGCACCATTCCCTCACTTTCTGTCATGGGAAATGGAAAATGTTTGGAAGCTACCTTTTGGCAAATATGAAATCTATTGACGGATGGATGGATAAATGCTTTGAAAGAAAGAAAGAAAGAAAGAAAGAAAGGTATCTTTAAAAGTAACTTTGTGAATGTCTGCAGATGAAAGAAAGTCCAGGGAAGCAATGATCCCAGATACAGGTGTCTAGACACATTGAATGTTGTGTGTGCATTGTGTGTGTGTGTGTGTGTGTGTGTGTGCGTGTGTGTGCGTGTGTGAGAGTGTGTGAGTGTGCGTGCGCGCATTCTCAAGGGGACCTTTCAGTTAACAGTTATAACGCTTTAAGCTCACAGGACACATGGGAATTGGAGCGAATTGAGGACGTGAGGTGAATATTTGTCTTCTTCACCCTTCACCTGTTTGTTCACCTTCGTTTTTCATTTTCTCTCCCTCGCTCCGTCTCTGTCTCCCGTCTTCTCACCTCCACTTGTCTCGGGGGATAACTTGGGTGCGCGTGAAATGTACACAGCTCGGATTAACCCTCCAACTGCATTGTGTACATTACACACACACAAATAACTCCATATACACAAATACACACACACACACTGAGACATTCGCCTTATTACTCGTGAGGATCTTTTATTGACAAATATTTGAATATTGATTAAAAAACTTACTGCAACTTTCCCACTACTGACAATTATCTGAGGAGAAAAAATATTTATTGTAAATTAAAAATTGCTTATAATTAATATAACAAAAAAAATATGGTCAAAATATAAAAATAGTGAAAAAAGTTTATAATGGTTAAAAAAGTATGAATTTATTCATTCATAGTTAAAGACTAAACTAAGTATCAAAATTTTCCTACTTTTATTATAAAAATGATCAAAATCATTAAAATTCCAACCCTGTATTTAAAACTTTCTTACTGTATATGCTCAAGTTGTAGGTCTTTGCTAAACGAGTGCAGAGTTGAAAGCAGATGTGCTTTTTTCCCCAGCAGACAAACCGAATTATTCATTAATGAAAAGAAAACTCCACCATGAACCACCACATCTTATTCTTTATGAGTTAGTTACATTTTCAGTCATGTAATGAAATTATAAAGGTTTTTAACATTTTTTTTATTTCATTTCTTTCGATGTATCAGCCAGTTTTCACCTTACTACATTACCCACGATGCCGATTGAGTACCTGTAGATAAAAAGGTGCAGTGAGATTCAGTCTGTGTTCCATAAGAAGAACTTTGGCTAAACAAGGGAAAGAAGCTCTTTTCTTTCACCTTGGAATTTCACCTTGGAAACTGGTTGTCCAGCAAATGATGTCTAATCGACAAACAAACAAAAAAACAAACAAACCTTTACATTTACTATTTAAACTCACTTTCGAGACATTGATTTACAGGCATGTTCACATGTTAATTCTACAGCATTGTCTTTTGAGTATCAGTGAAAAGCGATCCAGTCCGAATCTTCTTTCTGGATCTGTCTGATTCATCTTTAGTTTCACATCCCATCTCTGGATAAGGTTCTCTCCAGTTGGAGACTATTCCGTGCAGCTGAGCATGGCAACATGTGAACAGCTTAATGATCCACGAGGTCACTGTGGAATGTTAAACTAAAGAACTATGATGATGGATTTGGATTTTAATTAATATGAACAGTTTGCTGCAATGGCATTGGACTACCTGAACAATTTAGCTTTTAAATGTCCATCAATGAACAGCTGATAAACTTAACAATGATGGAACTACAGTATAATGACTAGATATTTGGTGTTACCCAAATGAGGATGGGTGAGGTTTTTTCCTCGTAACATCTAAGGGTGTTTTTGCCTGTCACTGTTGCTACTGGCTCACTCATTAAGGAAAAATGTATTCTAAATACAGTACCTTACAAAAGTGAGTTCACCCTTCAGATTTCAGAAACAATTTTATTATATGTTCTCAAGGGACAATACTATAGAAATGAAAATTGGATATATTTTAGGGTAGTCAATGTGCAGATTGTATAGCAGTACAGATTTACAGTCCTCTGAAAAAAATTTAACAAACAGCCATTATTGTCTAAATAACTGGCAACAAACGTGAGTACAGCTAAGTGAACATGTCAAAACTGTGTCTAAAGTGTGAATATTTTTGCAAGCACCATTGTTATCCAGCACAGAGCTGCACAGGTTGTTGCTGGGATCCTCTTTCACTCCTCCATAATGACATCACGGAGCTGCTGGATGTTAGTCACAGTACATGGTGCTCCTTCCACTTGAGGATGCCCAGAGGTGCTCAATATGGTTCAGGTCTGGAGACATACTTGGCCACTCCATCACCTTTAACTTGCTCAGCAAGGCAGGTCTCATCTTGCCGGTGTGTTTGTGGTCATTATTATGTTGAAAAACTGCCTTTCGGCCCAGTTTCTAAAGGGAGGGCATCATGTTCTACTGTAGAATGTCACAGTACATGTTGAAATCCATGTTTCCTTCAGTGAACCGCAGCTCCCCAGTACCAACAGCACTTATGCAGCCCCAGACCATGATGCTACCACCAACATGCTTGACTGTAGGCAAGACACAATTTTCTTGGTTCTTCTCGACAGCACGAGGACTCGACTTCTTTAATTGACCCTTGCGAGGTCTGCTTTGAGTGGAACCCGTTTTGGCAAACCTCTGTATGACCCTGGCCACTGTACTGTACTCAGTTTCAGAGTGTTACCGATCTGCATATAGCCTAGACCATCTTTGTGGAGAGCAACAATTCAAATTCTCAAATCTTTACCATGAGGAGTCATGTTGAAAATCCAGTGGTCAGTATGAGAGAATTGTACTTAAAGTACCAAATTTTAACTGCTAAAACAAGATACTCAAATTTGTATGGTCCTGTCAAGCAGACAAAAACATGAACATAATGAATAGGACATGTGGCTTTGCATGTTTACACCACATTTCTTAGGGTGTACTCACTTTTGTTGCCTGCTATTTTGAGAACAATGGCTGTATGTTGAGTTATTTTTCAGAGGACAGTAAATCTGTACTGCAATACAACCTGCACATTGACTTCTAAAATATATACAACTTTCATTTCTAGAGTATTGTTCGTTGAGAAGATATACTAAAATGGTTGCTGAAATGTGAGGGGTGTACCCACTTTTGTGAGATAATATATATTTAAAAATGTATATTCCTAATGTTATTGTTTCTGTAAGCCTACTTTGGGACAATTGCCCATTGTTAAAATTCCTATACAAATAAAATTAAAATTGAACTGAAAAAGTAATCACAGTCAAATTGCTAGGTTTATGCTAACAAGAGCCTTTTGTAAAATCGCTCACAGCGCTTTAGTCTTTCAGTCTGTCCAGCTGTTTTACCTTCTCATCAGTATACCCTGTTCAATCAGATTACCCGCAACACCATCATATTAGTCGCCTTTCGGATCGAGTCGAGTGTATGCTGTAACTGTGCTGTAACCACTGTGTCGTGGAGCTGCACTGTACTCCGGCGCATTCTCTCTCCACCGTTTCTGTGTTGGGGTGCATTTTTTTGTCTTATTAATATGCTGCGAAAATGGGCGCGAGTTTAGGAACCAACGTTGCAAAAACCTGACAGTTTGGAACCTGACAGATTGTAAACCATCAATCACACATATTTCAGTATAAACATCTCAGGTAGACAAGGCATTTAGTTTAATTAAATTTTATATGTAAAGAAGTCCGTTTAAGAGCAAGAAGCTGTAAAGAAACATTTCCAGAGCTCTGATGAGCACACACACACACACACACACACACACACACACACACACACACACACAATTTCTGCTGTTCTCTGCATATTGAAGCAGGCAAGCCTCATATATTATAATGGTTCCTCAAGATTGTGTGTATGTGTGTGTATATTTGTGTGTCTGTGTGAGTGTGCATGTGTGTGTTTGTGCGTAAAGGCGGGTGATTATATTTTCAGCCAAATCTCAGGGGAGATGAACAGGATCGCATCATCGGAATGTTTAATCCTGATTGGTTGACAGCTCGTCTCCCTAATGCTTCATTGGTACTCGCTCCTGTCAGTCAGCACAGGTTTTTAATTAGCTTCTCTTCTCTGTGCAGATTTAATTAATGCAGGCAGTCGGGTGTCAAGCTCGTCTCTGACGTCCTATAGATTGATTTAAAAAAAATCTCGGCGAGCAGGCGTTTGTGGCGCTTGTGTAAGAAATGGAAAAAAAGAGGGAAAGAGAAAGAGAAAGAGAGAGAGAAAGAGAGAAATGAAGGCAAACACATACACAGAGAACATACACAGTGTGTATCTTAGTCTCTGTTCCAATCATCTTCAAATAATTTGTCAAAAGCAGACACCGATCCTCAATTATTAACTGTTAGGAGTGTTTTGGACAAATGTTTACAACTTTGCTTGATTTTTTTCGTTCCTCTTGTAATAATGGGTAGCATGGATGGTACGATTCACAGATTCACCTTAATGCATCGATTTAAAAGTGTGCATCGGATACAAGTTGGCATTTGCATTACGATGCATCGTTTTTAACAAATTTGCATCCGATTTATTTATGTTTAATTATAGTGGAATACTTTTATTATTTAGAAAGTGACCAATAATTTGTGTCATATTTGATATGTAGATTGATTTAAAATGCTAAACTGTTTCTCAAGCGCATTCTCTCATCACCACTGCTGCTACGTGAATATGATGCAGCACAACACAACGGAGACCGAGGCGTGTCCTAAGACTCACATAGAATACAGGTTAACATGGCAGAGGTAGAGCTGCATCTTCCTGGAGACAGAAAAGGAAAAGAACATCTGATTTTATTCCAATATTTTTTTGTTTGCAATACAGAGGCCGGTTTGTGGAAGGTGGCACTTAAGCCAGATGGCACTTAAGTAAATTGATGATTTTCTGTCTGTCTGAACCAAAGAAATAAAAGCAAACTATCAGAACCACGTTAAATTGCTTACCATCATATTTTTTTCTATTGCATCGTATCGTTTTGAATCATATTGTGTTGAATCAAACTGAAATCAGATCACACTGCATCGTAATAAGAGTGAATGTCATCGCATCGGTAGCTGCTTCATATGTATCTTTAATGTATCGTATTGTTGGCTATGCATTGAGATGCAAATCGCATCAGCCTGTTGTTGAGATGCACATCCCTAATGGATATGTTGCACACTAGCATGTTTGGAAAGCTGCCTAACAATGTGTCTTAGCATCAAGTCAATTGGATGTCAAGATATTTGACTGTCTCTTTGTTTATGTAGCAAATAAAACAAATAAATTTGACTCCGAGGTAATTTGGGCTACAAATACATTCAGCCTACTACATGTTTTGACAAATTTATCATATCTTAATATAACATGTCTGTTTTATGATTTATTAAAAATAAACCATTTTCCTTAGCTGATAATTATTACTCAAGAATATAGATCTGGGTATTGTTACTATCGAAACCCGTCCATCCTATGGGATTTGAAGTATAATGTTGTGGAAGCGGTTCGCGAATGGAGGGAGAGTCGGACGAAACGAGCGGTAAGACTCAGCTGAAGAGACTAATCAGTGCGCTCTGTTTCAGACCGGCGACGACAATTAAAAGGAGAGAGATAACAACCTCAGGGGGGCGAGACACCAAGCACGGCGATCCTTATTCCCTTTCAGTTTTGCCGTACACACTCCGGGACTCACTCACACACTCACGGTTCATGACGCCTTTCCTCTCTGACGTCCTTTTTATTGCCGTCGCCGGACTGAAACACTACGCACTGATTAGTCTCATCAGCTAAGGAAGTCTTAACGCTCATTTCGTCCGGCTCCACCTTCCCCTCGTGAACCGCTGCCACACGTGTTCTCAGATGATTTTCTGCTCACCATAGATGTAAAGAGTGATTTAGTGACTATTGCTTTTCTGTTACTCTAATCTCTGTGTTTGTTTTAGTGTGACAGTTTTTATTCGAATGGACATTTTGGTATTCTTTCCCTTATTGTGGATCTGGCAGCAAAGGAGGAGCAACACTTAATGCATTAACAGCAATTAGGATTAAGCTCTAAAAACATTGCAGTTGTTGGAGTGTTTGGGTTTTTAAACCACATGAAAAGGATATGTTGGTGCAAAATGAGACTGTTTGTGAAATATGAGGATAGCTCATTATCTAGAGACACTGTCTAAATTTGTCTTAAGAGTAGATACTGTATGCCATAGTTCATTTTAAAAGACTTAAATTTAGAACTAAGCATTATTTGGGAAATTACATTATTACAATATTTCCACTATTACACTATTGCTACAGCAATATATAGCACACAGTTGGAGGCAAACATGTGGAAGGATATTACAGACAATGTTCAAAAGGAATTGCAAATTGTATTTGTAATCACGTTTTCCATATGTGGACATTTTGACATAATCCAAACACAATTGGATCAATCTTGCATTACCGTTTGCTAAATTGTCTGACAAATTTCGAATGGAAAAGCAAAGTCCATTGATGACATTTCATAGCAAGTTGAAGTCATGCTCTACATGCATTAAGGTAAATACAGTTTTCATAAATGTATAAGCAACTGACCCTTTGCAAAGAGCTTGATTGACGGGGTGTGTGTTTGTGTGGGGGGTTTGCAAAGGGTCAGTTGCTTATACATTTATGAAAACTGTATTTACCTTAATGCACGTAGAGCATGACTGCAACTTGCTGCCTGCACATAATAATGTTATCTACAATTTCACCGACAATCTCCAATGAACTAGGAAACCCAAACCTATTCCAGGATAGTGCCCCCATGAAGAGATGGTTTACATGGTTTGAAGTGGAAGATGTTGAGTGTCCTGCTAGTATATTATTAATGGAAAAGTTACAATTATAAACAGTTTGACTTTTTGACATGCATGTGTTTGTTGATGTGTGTTTGTGTGCTCATAGTGTTGAGTCGTGCTCCTGTGCCCATGGCCGTGGTTCGCCGTGAGCTCTCGTGTGAGGGTTACCCCATCGAGCTGCGTTGCCCAGGCACCGACGTCATCATGATCGAAAGCGCCAATTATGGACGCACAGACGACAAGATTTGTGACTCAGACCCCGCTCAGATGGAGAATACACGTTGCTACCTGCCTGATGCCTACAAGATCATGGGCTTTAGGTAAAAAAACACACACACCCACACAACAGAGAAACACACACCAGACAAAAACAAATGCAACACTCAGTTTAGTGTTGAATCGGTGAAGAGTGATAATTTTGTTTCTCATAATTAGGTTTGGCTCTATTATACAGTATAATGATCAATGGTTTGCTAACATAGATGTATTTGAGGGAATATGGCTAATAAAAATGAGCAAATGAAGCAAAGGACTTGAATAAAGATTCGTTCATTGTTCTGAATGAGATTAAGGGGAATGATCTCATCTTCTCATCACTAGGCGAGATTTTGAAAAGTGGGACGAAACCAGAGAACCCCAGAACATGGGAAGAACGTGCACATTAAAGCCTCTAATGGTATTTGGAGATCCTGGAGTTGTTCCAGCTGGAATAAATTCGAATATAACATTTCATTAAGTGTTTGTCCGAGAATCCGGGTTTGTCAAGTGACGGCTGACAGGCTAAAGAAAACAGTGCTCATCTCCCCTTTTGTTTATTTTTCACACAAACACACACACTCACACACACAAACACACACATACTTCATCCGACCCTGTTGCCGAGTGTGTGTTGAGACCTGGGAGATTTTGAAAGTAGGTCAGTGACCGAGCTGTGTCTAGGAAAAGAAATGGAATCCACACTGCTGCAGTGGTAGTGCAGCAGATTTGATGGTGATTGAAAAGAAAATGAGGAAGGTTCAGTCGTTAATGCTGTTAGAATTGACACTTTACAAATTGAGTCGTAATGCATGCTCTTTTTTTATTTTACAATAAAAAAAAAAAAAAAAAACACTGTAGCATTACAGTTAAAGTTGAATACTTTATCACTGGGTCTGATCAGCCTTATCGAATGAAGACCAGACACGTGGCTTTGTTTTATGTCAGTGGTTATTGACGTGCGGTTTTACAGAATTGTTAATATACCTAAAAAATACATGGGCCATTATTCATAATGAATAATAAATATTCAAATCCTGTTGTGCATTTTTGGCTCATTCTAATATTTCAGATCAGTCGAGGCAAAAACGGATCGATCAGATTTCAAAGGATCTCATTTGTTTGTGTAGAAATATATTTTCCACAACCATTTATTTTTTTTTTTCACATTTTTGGTTCTGATTCTCATTGCTGATACACTGCTGCTATAAAGTATATACAATTATATACACATATTTTTATTGCTACTACTGCAACCAAATTCTCTTCTATATTAACAAATTTATTTTATTTGTTCCTATTTTATTTTATTGCAAATTCTATTTTAGTCTGCATCCATGTACATGTTCATTTAAAAAATATTTTTTGGGGTATTGGAAACCAAATTGTGTGTTTTCATTGCTTATGTTTTAATACTGAAAGCTGAAAAAGGGAGAAGTCCCTAAGCACAAGCAAGAAAAAGAAAATGACTTCATTTTTTTTATTCGTTGACTCTCAAAATAATAATATAATAATATCTCAAAAATACCAAATATGATCAATGCTCTAAAGTGCACAATATTTCCAATTTAACACCCTGACCTGAAAGTCAAAAAGGGTTTCATTGGCTTTCTATACTTAATAAGAAATGTCTACCCTGGAGCCATTTGTGCAACGGACAAATAATTTGATACAAACTAGATCAACATTTTAAGAAATTGCAGACAATCTAGTCGAACATGGCGAGGGGTGGGGCAAGGTGTGTTGGGGCAAGGTGGGGCGGGGCAAGGTAGAGTGGGGCAGGATGGGGCTATTGTGCAATGAGTATCCTATCGTTTTGTGCATGGCATAACATTGTAAGAAAAGGACATGTGTCCTACTCCCATTTCCTTTCATTTTGTTACTATTATAAAGCATATAGTGATCCATGTTAGTGGTGAACAAAGTAACCATGTAGTTGAGTAAAAGTAGAGATACACCAGGTAAAATATTACTCCAGTAAAAGTAAAAGTGCTTCCTTTAAACTTTTACTTGAGTAAAAGTACAAAAGTATTTGCCTTTAAATCTACTTAAGTATCCAAAGTAGTATGATTTATTTACTATAAAGTTCCTATTATCATTTTTGTCACAGGACTGTTGCTTATTCAACTCAGATTATGTGAAAAGACTCAAATTTAACTTTTAGCACACCAATCTTTTAATAGAATGATATTAATGAGCTGACTGATATCTTTTAAAATGATCCTGAGCCCAAAACCTTTTTTTTCAACTGCTTAAAAAAAAAAAAAACGTGTAAATAAGGCCACGGGTGCTGTAGCAAGTTCAAGTCAGGAGTTTCTTACATCATTCATTCCTCTCAAAATGTTCTGCTTGCTGTTGAACTAATGCTGAAATGTATGTTGGTGATAAGTAGATTAAACCAAGCAGCAATCAGAACAAGTTTAAAACAGAGCGTGCGCTCGACCCTGATTGGTGCATCGCTGTGTGTTTGACCAGTTAAGTTTTAATCTTCTCATAAATATAAAGGAACGACTGATTTTGCAAAATGTAGTTGTGTAAGACATTTAACTTTAAAATGTAGTGCCAAGTAAAAGCAAAGGTCTCCCCAAATGAAAATACTTCAGTAAAGTACAGATGTGTGGAAAAGTTACTTAAGTACAGTAAGGAATTACATTTACTTCGCTACTGTCCACCTGTGATCCATATAAACATCTCACAGTGAAGACTGAATGTTGGATGAAGCCATTGAAAGATTAAGTGCTTATGGTTGATTGGTTATTTTACTTGGTTGTACCAGAAAACTTGAAATTAGATCCCAAGAAATTATAAATGAGGCATAATAAAATATTTTACATTTTCAATGGTTTTTAATTAAAGTATATATATATACGACAAATTTTCATTTGAATTTTATTATAGTAAGAGTTTCCCCCATTTATTCCAATCTAGATTTTGCTGTGTTTTTTTTTGTGTTTTCTCAATCCTCTTGTTGGATGGTGTACAGTACCACCTGTGTGTATGGCTGTTTGCCACACACACACACACACACACACGCACACACACACACACACACACACACACACACACACACACACACACAGCCCCAGGGTAGGCTAGACTGTGAGCTCCAATTAGCGCGGCACTGTTGCTAAGCTTAGTAGCACCACTGAGGTGGTTAGCAAGCACCAGACACACACACACACTCACACACACACACACACATACATGCACACACACTTTTGCAACACGTTCACACATGGCAAGGTTTTTTTTTCTGAACACTCTCTCCCACTAGTACATGCCTTCTTTCTTAGAGACACACGAATCAATTTTTCTAATGCGCATTTCGATTTTTTTCACACGCACTCATTTTTGTGCTTAAGATAATAAGTATGTACAATTCAATCGCTGCGCTTCCTGTTCCAATTAATAAACGTACGCTTGGATAACGTGCCAGGCTCCGCCAGGAATCGAGAGAGTTTGCTGTTCCCGTACGGCTTAGCTAACGGTTGTGAGAAACGTACAAAAAAAAATTATAAAAACGTAATCTCATAAGTGCTGGTGTTGCAAGTACGATGCCGTGGCTTTTGGTATGATGATGGATTTCCGGGCCAGGATCTGGTCTAAACCTTTGTTTGTTCCAACAATGGTCCAATTTTCTCTGAAAAAGAAACTGTTGTGACAGACTGTGGGACAACAGTGGATTTATCGACACAGTGGGAAAAAATCAACCATCCATGCATTCTTATAGCTTTTTTATATATTTTTGTGGAATAAGCACACTTATAGGATAATCTGTCTAAATTCTCGATTTTGATTGGCTGGAAGGTTTGCATTTAGAGGTAGTTCTGGTCAGTTTGATTGGCGTTCTGTATATGTGCTGCCTCATAAACTGCTGTAACCATAGCGACTTGCAGTTACAGTTACACACAGTAAGACAGCTGCTCTAAATAGTTCCTTATGACCTTACTGAGCAAAATGGCTGACTTTTCGCATGTCATTTAATTTATGTAGTGATTTTTTTAATTAGTTGACGAACCAGATGAATTTGATGAGCTGTAGAAGAAAATGAGAAAGGATCGGTATGTGTTATTTGTTAACATCTCATACCACATTTAGTCGCCATTTGCTCTTATTATAACTTCTCACTTTTCTGGGAAGATGTTCCACTAGATTTTGGAGTGTGCTTATGCAGATTTGTGTTCACCCAGCCTTTTCATTCTGGAACAGCTTTGGGTCTCCTAGATCAAGTGAATGAAAAAAATGAAAGGCTGCCTCCAACTTTGTGGTGACAGTTTGGAGAAGAACCACATAAGGCTGAAAAAGGCAGACATCCCAATACTTTTGCCCATATCGTGTATGATAAAAAATGGCACAATGAGTTAACACCAACAGCTTCATGTCTTGCTGTCTTACATAATAAAATGTAACAGAACATGAAATGTAACTATTAATGGTTAAAAGTATGAGGTTTGGTTTCTTTGTTTGTACGAGATAAAATAAGATATGATCATAAAGTGGGGAAATATCCGTGTTACAGCAGCAAGAAATGTGTAATGATAATGAGATGTTATATTCAGCTTATCCCGCATCAAACTTTAATTGAGAACGATCTTATAATGCTACCATGTTCTTTCGAGTTATTTAGGTCAGGGCGATCGCACGACTATGAGCCCTGGAGCTCCATATTACCGCCGCATATGCTGTTTTGGCAGGTGGCGGCGGGAATATTGTGAATTCTGACGCCGAGCCGAGCTTACAAGATAAATCAGCGGCCGCCTGTCAGACGCGTGGAAGGTGAATGTGTCTTTGAATTGTAGTTACTAATATTGCCGAAATTGCACGCTCTGAGGGATTTGCTCGAGGGATCAGACGAGGAGAAAAGGCAGACTGAGGAAAAGGGCTTCCTTTCCTTCTATCACCTCACATCTCTCCGTCTTTCTCTCTCTCTGCCTCGCTGCTTTTTATAGAAACGGCAGTTGGCATTGCACATCATTTATCATTCTTCACCTCATCTCCCTCTCTCTCTTGCACTCTCTCTCTCTCTCTCTTGCTCTTGTCTCTCATTGCTAGGTCTCTCTCTCTTCTTGTCTCACATTGCTAGCTCTTTCCCTTGCTCTACCTTTTCTCTCTCAAATTCAAATCTCTAATTTTCTCTTGTCTCTCTTACTGCTACTGCTTTCTCTCTCTCTCTCTCTCTCTCTCTCTCTCTCTCTCTGTCTCTCTCATTTTGTCTGACCTTTGAGTCTTTTTTCTCCAGTCTGAGCTAATTTGTTCGATGCTGAGCATACGTGTGCTTGTGCTTGTGTGTGTGTGTGTGTGTGTGTGTGTGTGTGTGTGTGTGTGTGTGTGTGTGTGTG
>JAAIIK010000443.1:613621-628026 GCA_014706435.1 Silurus glanis
CTGCAGCTAACACTGCAACTAATGTACTAGTGCACTGCAGCTAACACGCCAAAGCCGTTTCCCATGCAGTGTTTTATTTGGGACGACTTGGTATAATGTTAATTTAACATTAACACACAATTAGCATATTGTTTATCTGTGCATTTACTAAATGAGCACTGTGCTACGTCCGAACTGACCCCACTGTATTTTTATAATCAATTTCTATTCTGTTCTTAAGTGTCTTAATTAATTTTAAATAAAATTGAAACCTTTTTTTAATTCCTTGTTTTGCTTTGTCATTGAACCTGAGAAAAACTTAAACTTAAAATAACCATAATGACGCAGTCTCCATGCTACAATAATAAAAGCATAGTTTTTCACTGTGGGGACATATCATTATAAGTACAATTTGACTGTATTATTTGTGTCCCCCTTCAAAAATTGCTCATGAGAAATTTTATATTTATTGTCCCCCCTACTGTTAAATGAAATTTACGCCCATGGGTAACAAAAATTTTAATTAGTTTTGTATTAATATATATATATTTGGCTGTCAAAATTCAAATTATTTAAACGCCACTAAATGTTATTAACGCGCTATCAATTCAGCGCGCATTTCTGTTTTTACCATTTTTATAAAAAAAATGTAAATACATAAATAAATAACTAAATATAAAAGAGGCGAAATGAAACCTCCAGCAAAACATACACTTATTCACGACGTCCCTTCTTTACTTAGATATAAAATAAATAAACTCCACCGAAAAATATTTTTAATCAGTAAACTTTTGTTTTATCTATCTATCTATCTATCTATCTATCTATCTATCTATCTATCTATCTATCTATCTATCTATCTATCTATCTATCTATCTATCTATCTATCTATCTATCTAATATTAATATGATGTGAGGTCCAGTTAACAGCTAAAACAGGTAGAAGTAATAACTACTTTTTACTTGAGTACATGTCAGAGCCAAGACTTCTTTACTTTCACTTAAGTAAAAAGGTTTAATCAGTACTTCAACTTTTACCCAAGTATTTTAAAACATGAGTATCTGTACTTCTACTTAAGTAATGGATGTGTGTACTTTTGCCACCTCTGGGTATAGGTGATCCTCCCATGTCCTGGAGTGAGTCGTTGGACGAACGGGAGGATCCGGTATTGCCAGTGTCTGCTGGCCGTGATGAATGCAGTTTTTTGTATATGGGACGGGGCTACTTGCCAGTATCCTTTCGTCAGATCCAGCATGAATATAAACCTGGCTCAACCAGGTCGTCCACTCTAGGAAGTGGGTCAGTGTCGAACTCTGAGACATGGTTGAGTTTGCGGAAATCAAAGCTATAGCTCGACGATGAGCTATACTTCTGGGAACCTGTATAGATGTGAGGTTTTTTTTAAATTTTTGCACCAGGTGGGTCAGATAATTGGTCTATTGGTCTATAGCTCCGTTATGTCCTGCTACTGTGCGGGTGTCATCTTCACCCTTCTGGACCAAGGTACACCCTGGCGGTTCTGTGGGGGAGGTGCAGAATGCTGACACAACAGGATTAGTTTGCACCCACTTCTTCAACAGGTTGATGTGATATATTTGTGTTTGTGCTCTATTACCTGGCTGTTGCAGGCAGTAGTTTACTGGGGCGACTTTCTCAAGGGCCGTGTACAGACCTTGCCAGATGGCTAGGAACTTGTAGGCTTTGTTAGGAACCAGGAGTAGCACCTGTTCCCCTGGTTGAAACTCTCTTGCTTGTGCTGTTTCACTATCGGTGCTACATTCTCTATTCGATCCTGCATTTCCTGCATGTACTCGCAATCGATGACCGATGCAGCACTGGCTGCTCCTCCCATGCTATTTTGGCCATGTTCCAAACAGGAGTTCAAACGGTGTAAACCCCGTCGAAGCTTGCGGTGTTTCTCTTATCGCGAAGAGGACATAGGGGAGTAAGAGGTCCCAGTTTCCCCCATCCTCCTCCACCACCCTTCGGAGCATACGTTTTAGTGTTTGGTTGAAATGTTCGACAAGTCCATCTGTTTGGGGGTGGTAGACCCATGTCCTGATGCGTTTTACGTGTAATAGCCGACAGAGATCTGACATTAATTTTGATACGAAGGGTGTACCTTGGTCAGTTAGGAGGTCCTTGGGGATTCTCACCCTGCTGAAGAGCAGCATTAATTCCTTGGTGATGTTCTTTGTGGTGATATTTTTTTAGGGGGGCTGCTTCTGGGTACTAAGTTGCATAGTCAACCATGACCAATATGTACTCGTGTCCTCACGCAGACTTTGGGAGTGAGCCCACGAGAGTCTCTCGAAGGGAACCCCGATGATTGGTAGTGGTTTAAGCGTTGGTCCAGCTGTTGTTTTTCCCCCTTCGATTTGCAATACCTGGCTCCTGCATTGTCTTTTTTTTGTTCCCACCTGAAGTTGCCTTTTGGGATGCCTGGCGACACACAGAGAGAGGGTTAGTGTTATTATTTAACCCACCCTCCTCTCCTGTGTCCTCCGTGCCATCCTCGTGGGTTATTAATGTTGTCCGGGTTTGTCCTGGTTTCTGGTGTGGTTGTTTTTTTGCCCCTTTTCCCTGATGCTTTTCCAGGCAATGGGTGGGTGGGTATAGAACCCTGGCCAGTCCCTTCCTATGAGCACAGGCACAGGCAGGTCAGAAATTAATCTCATTATTAATGGCCACTCACCTTCCTTGTTCGCCACCCGGCCCTGGGTGGTGGGCACCTCTCGTGTGTCCCCATGCACACATGCCACCGGGCTGGTTCCGGTGGCTTCGCCGTTGCGGGCTGTGACTGAGGGTCTGGCCAATGTTATGCTGCTACCTGTGTCGAGCAGCGCCTCTGTGTTCTTGCCGTTTCAATTTTACTCTGATGACCGGTGTTTGTGGCTGCGTCATTGAGTGCACTGTTCATCCTGCCAGCCATGGTTTTGGGGCCTGTCTTGCCTTTCACCTCGATCGGTAGGCATGGGTACATCTACCGTCAAGGAAACTCAGGGTTAGTTTTGTTGATTTTTCTCTCTTGTTTACTACTGGGCCGCTCTTGTCGTCTAAAACATTGTTTTGAGTGAGCCTGGTAGCGTGTTTCTTTCTTTTCTAGTTTTCCTAGTTCCAGTGTGGAGAGAGCACACTTGAGCGCATCCACTACCTCTTTGGGGCTTTTAGGATCTCACATTCCCACGGCTTTCCACTCCCTTATAAGGGTAGTGCCCTTATAAGTTTATCCATTGCCACGCTCTCGGTTATTTCTGTGGCTGACCTTTTTCCTGGTTGGAGCCACCTTTTTTGTCGTTCGAAGTAATTGTTCCATCTGCGCTCTTGGAATACTTTCGGTTTTGTACGCCTATTGATGAAATTACGCAGCTGCGTTTCTTAGCGACTAGCTATATTCGAGGATTTCCCTCTGTAGTGTATTGTAGTTCGCGGGCGTCTCCATGGGTATATATATATATATATATATATATATATATATATATATATATATATATATATATATACAGAAAATATTAATTATAAAATATATTTGCTAACAAATATACTACTAAAATATATATTATACTTGGAAAATATATTGAACCGTATATAGACTCTTCTTGCATTTAAATAAAATATTTCCTTTTCAGGAAGAATTATCATTCTATTTTTGCCAACAAAAAATAGCCAGAAAATTTGTACCTTTAAATTCTGACACAAATTTTTTGTATTTTTTTTGTCCTTTTTTTGTTGCTTTAATAGACTCAAATCGAAAAAATTAATAGAGGTTGTTTTATTTGTGTTGTCCATGCGCTCAAGGTATCAAATTTACTAGTTTTCAGACAGAGTAATTAGTCATTCATTTAAATACAATGCTGAGGATCTAATTAGTTATTAGTTAACATTGACTGTAGCTGTTATTAGTTAAGGCAGTTTGATGATACCATCAGGTGAAGAAAAGATTGCAGTGATTTTAATTTTTCTTGTCCTGGAGCAATATTATGGACATCCCGTTTATAAGTCTCTAGGCAATTGTGACCTTATAGGATTTGTGCCGGTGATTGATAAACACTCAGTAGAAGTAGAAGCTGACGTTGTGGAATTATTACAGCCCGTGTTGACATTGAGACAGATTGGAACAGAGCATTAGCAAGCATAAACTGCTGAACTGCAGCATGGACAAAAGTATTTACGATTGCCGGGGCTGCTATGTTAGTGAACGTGTGTAACTGTCCATCTGCTGATGTCTGGGCATGTCGCCCTTCACCTGCCAATCATTGCAGGACTGTGTGAAGCGGTATGGACATTGTGTGTGCGCATGTGTGTGTATGTGTGGGTCTGTGTGTCATTGGTTTCCTGATGGATTTCAGGATCCCAGATTGGTTAATGTGTGGTAACAAGGACAATCAGTCAGAGTGGCAGCAGGAAAAACCTGAAAACACAGACGCACAAATGTTTCTGACATACGTCCACCTGAGTCATCGATCCACACAGCAGACCGGCCGAAGACAAACGTAATGTTTATACCATGTAACCGTTATAGAAGTCAACTTGTGTTTGCTTGGGTTTAGTTTTCTTGTGTTATTTTTTTACACAGTCGTGGGAACATGCAAGACTGACGGCAATACATAGATCAGAATACCCACACCAAGAATGTTATGCCTAACCCCTGGCCGGTCTGATCGCGCACACACAAATCTGTTACCTTTCTCCTTCTTATGAGCGTCAGCTTATAAAGGGTTTTATGAATTCCTTTTTGGGATGAAAGTCATCAAAGTGTGACTGGATGAAAGGTAGCGAGTCGTATAAAGGAATCGTAAAAAGACCGGCTTTTTCCTTTATTTTTTATGAGTCCATGCAGTCATTTATACAGTACATGATTTTTTATTTTTTTTTTTCATATAAATTACGATCATGTGCGTGCTTTATGTAAAGGAGGTGGAAAGACGTTTTTGTTGCAGTTCAGGATTGAGGAGCGGTGGACAATTTTTCTGTACATGAATATATATATATATATATATATATATATATATATATAAGTATAAATCCCCTGCTTAAATTTAACGTCAGGGAAAGCAAAAGTTACAGTTACACTTTTAAGGACAAATGTTTTGGGACACCTGACATTCACAGACATGTGGTTCTTCCCCAAACTGCTGCATACACAATTGTAAAGGATGTCTTGGGATGGGTAGCATCAAACCTTCCTTTCATCTGGACTAGGAGACCCAAACCTGTTTCAGCATGACGATGTTCACAAAGCCAGCTCCATTAAGATGTGCTTTACAGAATGTTAGATAATATTTCAAAGCACTTATTCATTTATTTAACCAGAAGTAATTTACATGGTTTGTGACTTCTTCCTATTATCGTTCTTTGCATATTGTCATGCTGTGACTGTCATAACTTTGTGATAGCTGCTTACATATGTGCCAAAAACAGTATGACCTTCTACAATGTTCTCGTTTATCATGTACTGATGAACTGTGGAGTGGAAGATCTAGATGGCCTGCTATAGAGCTCTAAATATCAACCCTATTGAACAGCTTTGAGATGAATTGGAACACTGACTTCACCCTTCACTCTATATCAATACCTACTTTACTAATAACCTTATACAAAATCTTAGGCAGGTGTCCACAAACCTTTGTCCATATAGTGACTTGTAAAATATATTTAAGTACAGAAAAGAAAAAAAACTAAATACTTCCTTGCTGTCCATCATTTGGTTTAATATAGTGTAGATAGAATGCTGTTAATCACCAGTTATTACATAATGATCAAGACTTCAGACTTTGTGTAAACAAGTTATTAATTATTTGTTATATTTGCCACAAATATTCAAATATTAAAGTTTTAAAATTAAGATGCAAAGTAACTATCAAAAGCTTTGGCTTCATTGAGACAATTCTGCACATTTTTCTTTTAATTTATATCGTTGTTCACCTAGAATGGACTGGAAATGAGCCGTGTCCACCAATAGCTCTGGCCACATCTGGATGAATTTAATTTAGCATAAAACCGGATTGTCTGTCTCAGAGGCTTGTCTTTTATTGCTTTAAAAAACTCCCACATCCCAGGATGTGGGAACGTAGGGTGCATAGGGCCGAATCCATGGAGCACATTAAGTGCACTGCAAAACCATGTGAAAGAAAACTTGTGAGACTATTGGGAATGGCAGATGAAGCAACCCCCAGAATGTGTTGCTGAATAGAGCAAGTCACTGAAAGAGTGGAATAAAAATTCACAGACAAACTATGAAGGGTACTGAGGTAGGTGAGGTGAGGAGACCTGAGGTGCAGAAAGTATTTCTTTTCATTCCAAAGGTGTTGAGGTCAGAGCTCTATAGCAGGAGATCTTCCAGTCCAACCCATGTAAAGCATATTTTAATAGAGCTGGCTTTGTGCACAGGGGCAATATCATGCTGGGACAGGTTTGGGCCCCCTAATTCAAGTGTAGGAAAAATTTAATCCTATCACAGACTAAAGACATCCTGCACAATTTTGTGCTTTTAGCTTTGTGGTTTGTGGAAGAAACACATATGGCTGGAAATATCAGGTGTCCCAATACTTTGTCTATATAGAGTATAAATGCACATACTGTATGTAAGTGTTGTAACAAACCAGACATGGCAAAGGATTCGTGTGAAGAGTTTAGAAGTCTTTAGAAAGGAAAGGATCAAAAACAGCACAGTCATCAAATAATCTTTAAAATATCATGGTAATGGTAAAAAATAGGCAAATATATTTTAGCAAAATTGTCCTGACACAGGATAGCCAATCACTAAAAACAATGGTTTAGGATAAATGCCAAGACTTCTAAAGTAAAACTAAATAGCTTGAAGACCAGGAACTAAACAGGATGAGCAACTGATTCAAATTCTGACCTCTGCTGGTGTGGAGGGTTTCGGTCCCATTTAACTATGTATGTACCGTATTTTCCGGACTATAAGCCGCTACTTTTTCCCACGCTTTGAACCCCGCGGCTTAAACAACGAAGCGGCTAATTTATGGATTTTTCCTGGGTTTTTCCTGGTTTCACAAACTTCAAGCCAAAGAACTGAGCGACATAACATTAGACCAATGAAATTGCCGACCGGGCATGAAAAAACGCACTTCACCTGTGTTCTGAGCTGCATGGCATCGGGAGAAAAAACTTCCACCGATGGTGATTTTTAAACGCACGACGATGCCAAAAGAAATTGTTGTGAAAGGAAGGAGGAAGACAGTGAACAATGACTTTCTTGGTAGGCTACTGTTTAGATACAAGCCGTTGTAACGCGTTGAGTCTGGGTGAAGGGAGAGCTCGCTAACTCCAGTTGAAACAGAAATCATATAAGCACAGACAGGGTTCCAAAACTCGTGCTTTTTTATTTTTCTTGGCAACAGCGTTACAGTTTAGTCAAAGAAACTTAGAAATGAGCATCAGAAAATAATAAGGACATATTCCTCGGTCTTGCACACATGCAGTAATACCGGAAAAAATGCGCCGGCAGGCTATACCCAAAATGCCGCTCTGCTCTTAAAGGAGCCACAACATATTTCACCCGTTACACCATGTAACAGACACTGTCTTTCGTTAAAGCCTGTGTAAAGTTCATTAGTTTCAGTGTAGACATGTAGTGCGGCTTATAGACAGGTGCGGCTTATTTATGTTCAAAATAAAAATATTTGTAAAATTCAGTGGGTGCGGCTTATATATGGGTGCGCTTAATAGTCCGGAAATTACGGTAGTATAAACACCATCTACTTCACTAGGAACACCTGTACACTAACACTCAGGGGTAAAAAAAAAGTCAAGTGGTGGGCTGTGCATTTCACATCTAATCCTTTAGTAGTGCCCTACTTGAATTAATCCACCACTTAATATCATCATTATGATGCCATGGCTATAGAAACCATCAATATTATACAGAAACGCAGTATGAAACAGCGCTGCATCACAGACAGGAATCTCATACAACAGGATTTATTGCCATCATTAAAGTAAGAACCTAGTGACCACAATTTAACGAGTCTATCTACAACTCTCCTTTCACTGCAGCCACAACTGCACAGCCCACATACATTATCTCCAGCATAGACATCAATTTAAACTTCAGAACAAAAAATATAGTCCACCCCTCGTTTTTACATTTTATTGATGCATTACGGTTTTCCTGGGGATTTGAAATTAAGGCAAACGTTGTATTTTTGTACAAGACAGGTGTAGAACCTGATGTGGCCTTCTGTGCTTGCAACAAATCCAACTCTGGGTTTGATGTGTTGTGCATTCTGACATGCTTTTCTGCTCACCATGGCTGTCAAGAGTGATTACATGAGCTACTATATACTTCCTGACTGTTTAAACGAGTATGTATTCTTGTTTCTTCCCCTTCATTCTGCTCTACACCTGATTTTATGCACTGCTCCTCTAGCACATGATTGGCTGCCTGGATAATTGCATAAATGAGCAGGTGCTCCCATTAAAGTAGATGGTGAGTGTAAATTTTAAGGATGTCACCAGATGCAATTCTTTTTTTAAGTGTTCAGTATTTCTTGCTAAATTATGCAGAATAATACCGTAAATACACTCATTCAGACCATATGCTGTACAAAGGGCAGTGTATAGCTGCTGGGGTCTTTAAAAAAATATCGAATTAGGTTCTATTAAAACATGTACGTTCATTGAGCACGAGTTTCTAGTCATTCCTTGCTGTTATTCAATGCAAGCAATCCAGGCAGTACAGCGGAATGCTGCTTGTTTCTCTCGATTTGAGAAAGACGTCACCATTGTGAATGCCAGTCCTTGAGATTGCTCGGACAAATTTGCGAGAAAGCTTGCCGGAAAAAGTTTCGTAGTGCAGCTCCAGACCAATTACGAACTCAAGCAATGTAGCCAAGTAAAGTGTAGAAGTTTGGGAGTAAGTTGAAGATAAGGTAGGATCTGCAAAATGCTCTGAGTGAGAATCATGACCTTAAATCTAGACCACAAAAAGTTTCAATTTCATCAAGACACACACACACACACACACACACACACACACGCACGCGAACTCAGGTAATTTAATTACCTCAGCGCCAGTGACCCTCGGGAGCACGTTCCAAATGTTTTCTGGAGGATCTTTGGCTCTTGTCTTCTCCCCTGTGATGGAGCAGGTGGCTGTGTTCCAATCTGCCTCCCTGTTTTTGGCCTCGATGTACGACATCTGCTTTATTCGACTGTTTTTTCAAGTGCACAGTATAGGTCAGGTCCAGCATTTAGCTTAGCAATATAGCCAGCAGGCAGTGGTGTATTGTTTGATATTTACTAAATGTGATATATATACACAGTATATGTGTGTTTGTGTGTGTATATGTGTGTGTGTGTGTGTGTGTGTGTGTGTGTGTGTGTGTGTGTGTGTTTGTGTAGGGGGTGAGAGGGTCATTCACTTCCATTCACTGTCATTCACTTATTTTGTTATTTACTGTTGGCTTTTCTAAAACATCAGAAAAGAAAAAAGCAAGCATAGCAGATACATCATTTGAGCAGACTCGGAAATGGACAATCGATTTCATTTTCAATCTAAAGTCAACATTTTCAAAATTGGAAAAGAAAAAAAATGGTTTATTAAAATACAGTAAAGAAACATCTTTTAAACAACAACAAAAAAATACATTTACCAACAAAAATAACACAACAATTTACAACAATAATAAACAGAATACTATACATAACAATAATTACAATATAATACATTATATTATATTATATTTTATACATTATATTTACATTATATTATATATTATATTATAATACAATTTAGAATAAAGAAAAAAGTCATGATTAGAAATAAAAATGTAAAGTTTATTTGTGTAACAAGAAAATTCATTATAGTTTTCTTGTGATGTTTTAATTTGTAGTACTATTTAAATATAGCAAAATTTGATTTTAATTCTCAGAATGTAACAATATCACAACAATCACTACAGTCGTCGTGTACACTGGGAAGTCTATATGATAAAGTTAAAAACTACTAAAATACTAAAAGTCTTTTAGAAATATAGAACATCTCCCCAAAAGCTATATATATATATATATATATATATATATATATATATATATATATATATATATATATATCTATGTGGGCAAAAGTATTGGGACATGCAACGTTTTCAGCTATATCTGGTTCTTTCCCAAAATTATACCACAAAGTTGAAGGCACACAATTATACATTGAAGGTGGTAGCATTTAATTTTCTCTTCACTTAAACTAGGAGACCCAAACATGTTCCAGCATGATAATGCCCATGTGCACAAAGCCAGCCCCATGAAGATTTACATGGTTTGAAGTGGAAGATCTCCTGCCATAGAGCTCCAATCCTGTTTAACACCTATGGGATAAATGTGAACGCTGACTGCACCTCAGGCCTCCTCACCTCACTTACATCAGTACCTGTGGCTGAATGAATCTCACACAAATCTCCACAAGCGCACTCCAGCATCTAGTGAAACATCTTCCAAGAAGAGTGGAGGTTAAAACAGAATGTAGGGACTAAATATAGAATTGGATGTTCAGCAAGCACATACTAATCTCATGGTCAGGTGTCCACAAACTTTAGTCCATGTAGTGTATTTCTTAATAAAATATGGGACTGGAGCAGCACGTGTATTGAGAAACACGTTCCTCCGTTGCGAATGTGTGCACATAAAACGGATATGACTTCCTTTATAGTGGAGTTACCAAGCCGTAAAAACCGTGAGCGAACGGAATTTACCGAGTCGTATAAAATAATCGCCTAATCAGAGTCCTCATTTGTGCATCAACCACTGTGCATTTTCAACGTCACTTTCTCCGACTTCATTTTTTTTCCCCCTTTGTTCTATGGCTAATAGAATATGTGGAGTTAAATGATGCTTTGCAGAGTTGATCTGTATGAGGAGATCATAACACGATGCATGGTTTGTACATATGGAATTCATTTGCTATGTGGTCATTAACCTGTGGTCTTTTCTCCCTCTTTTTCCCTCCCTCTTCTTCTCTCCCTTTCCTTCTCCCCTGTTGGAAACGCTGATGCAGAAGTGGAACAGAGAGGTAGGTCCATTACTTTAATGTGCTTTAAGTGTGTAATTCACCATCTGCCTGGTTTTTCCTGAGTTATTCAATACTAAGCACTGATTGGGGATCAGTAGCCCTGTAACGATGTATTAGAAAATGCGAAGGAGAAACCGGATCCCGCATCAACACTGAATGTACTGAATCAACCTTCCTCTCCATCTCTCCGTCTAGCCCTTTACCTTCGCTTCTTGGTTTGCAGTGTTGAGGAAAAAATTCACAGCGAGTTCTACAATTGTGCAATATTATATTGCTAGAGTCTGAGATGCGAGTCCTCATAATGGTGTTTTTTTATGTCTTTTTTCTTTTTTATTAATACTGTTGTAAAGCTAGCTAGTATTTATTTTTCTTTTACCTAAAATACCTTGGTGCTCAACTCCAAAAGTAGAGCACATTCTCATTCATTTTACTTTAGGCTTATGGTGAACAAGCTAAAACAAATATAGGCACTTTTAGCATTTGTTTCTAAAAGTATTTTAGATTATTAGAAGTATTATAAAAGATTATAATCAACCGACTGTAAGGTTTGAAATCCTATTTCTGGACATTATTTCTTATTTCAAGCTTCTAGCTTTCCTTTGGCAGGTCAATTCTGTATATAAATATTTTTATATAAATTATTATTAATTACGTTATTAAAAAAAAATAATTGTTTTTTTACTCTTCAGAAAGTCTCGTTGAGATCAATGATTTTTTTTACAGGAGAGTCCTGGCCAAGGTAGCAGCTGTGCAAAAGTCATCATTAAACTACACACATTAAAAATCCATATACAGATTACCCCTGTGTTATTCTAGTTCAATTTTAGATTTTTTGATCTTACAATGACGATAGCAATTGAAAATCGCGAAATTGTAAAAATATAAAAAGTTTTGTGCATCAGGTAAATGTAGCAGCATATGCTACTGGTGCTCGTCCACGCGCACACTCAACTTAAGATATTTTCAAGTTACGATGGGATCATCGGAGCGCATCTCCATCGTAAGTTTGCGTTCCTCTTACTAATAACTATTATAATGCCTCTTTTACCACATGGGCCTCATATAATGGTCTTAAATGCCTCATTTTATATAAAAAGTTATAATATAAATCTTTGTGTGAATGATTCCATGACCAATGAAGGTTAAAGGTAGGCTGGCGGTTTACCCTGCTTAACATTATTGGTAAAAAAATATACAAGTACGGTTTTAACGTGCAGTCAGTGATGTTTAACCCATTACATGTACTAAAGAATGCAATGATGAGTAGAAGATGCATGGTACACTAAAGCAAGGTTCTTCAAAATAGAAGACGCTGCATGCATGTATAATATATCATAATCAATTACAGGCAAATGAACCCTTAACACTTCAATTCCACATTTATACACTTAAAATGAGCAAAATTATCTGCCAATAGATTATTTTAAGAAATGGGTACAATTGGTTTAAAATATTTTTTATAGTTCTGTATTTGCTTGATTGTAGTCTTATAATAGGAAATACAACATTTATTGGATATCATTCAAAGTAATTTAACTTGCTGCACTGATTTTTTTGAATGCAGTGTGAAAGTAGATGTATAGAGGTTTTAAAAAAAGTCAAAAAGGAGCTATATTTTGGTTCATTCATCATTAATGCCTAGTTAGTTTGCTACCCAGTCAACTGAAAGGAAAATATTCTGCTGAGACGGTCCTAGCATGTGGCTAGGTTAATGTTAGCTAATCTAAGATAGGACATGTGAGGAACAAAACCTGAACTAGCTAGCTTTTTTTTTTTTTTTCTTTTTTTTTTTAATAATTTAATTTAATTTACCAAATGATAAAGTTTTGGATTTTTAAAATGCAAACAAGACTTTTAAACAAGACATACTATAATAATGATCAGTGAAATATATTTAAAATGTAATTCATTTTTTGAGATTTGTGACAAACTTCTCTGAAGGTCAAATTTAATTATAAAGAGGAAAAAAAACTACTTTTTTTTCTTTTGTAGTACATACTTACCAAAACATTTTTTTACAGGGGTATTCTCTCTCTCTGTATTACTCTTTCTCTCACTCTCTTTCTCTCTTTATCTTCTTCTCTCTTTCTTTTTCAACTTTTTGCTGTCTCTCCCTCCATCTCTCTCCATTTCTCTCTCTGTGAGAACTCTCTAATGCTCTCTTTCTTACTCTCTGAGACCCTTTCTCGCTCTTCTTCTCTCTTTACATCTCTCTCTGTTTATGTCTCTCTAACTCTTTCTCTCTCTCTCTCTCTCTCTCTCTCTCTCTCTCTCTCTCTTTATCCTAACCAACATTATGGAATTATATTTGTGATAAAAATGTAATGTATCTTTTTAAAGAATTAACTCCAGTATACAGTTTGAAAGCAAAGCAACACTCTAACTAAAAAAAATCTAAAGCATTGTGGCAAAATTTTGCAAATGTTAATTGATTTACAGAGATTTACACATTTTTCCCGCTTGAGTTGTCTTTTACTGTTTTAAAGAGATTTGAGGTGGGGGATTACTGAAGATAAGTTTTATAACTAATTATCTGTATCTAAAGCGAGTTCCAAAATGAACATATTGGGTCCAACTCCAGGAGCTGTTCATTAAGCACTTCATTTATTCAAGAAACGAGTTGTATAAGTTGTATAAGACTATAATTATGAGCAATAAGCGTTAATAGAGGAAAACCTGGGACTAAACCTGGGAGCTTGTACCTCAGACACAAATGCTTTCAGCCAAGTAATACCATTTGCACCAAAACCTCATTTCGAAATAAACCCATATCACGCATCTGAGGCTTTCATATCAGGGTGTGAAATGATCAAATTTCCATTATAATTCCCCTCCAAATGAACCTGGATATGCTCCAACCAATCAGCAGCACAGGCTTGTTTGATTGGCAGGCCCCTCGTTATGAGCCACTGCAGCACATGATCGGCAGTGCGCGGAGAACGAAAGGTGGGCACTAATTGCGTGTATCGGCGTGAAGTTGGATCCAAGAGGTAGTTTGTGTTCTCAATTTCTAAAAATAGCCTCTGTGGCATTTATAAGAGGAGCACAGGAAGCAGGAACACTGGGGTAAGAGTCGGAAAGGACGCGGTGGGTTGGGGGGGCAATATTTGCAGAATGAGCTCTTGTGTTGGTACAATGTTACACTACACACCGAATTAATGTAATAGCCTTCCTGTTCACACACTTCACCTTGACCTTGGTCACTTACACACACACACACACACTGAGCACAATTCAACATCATGTTCTAAAATAAAACAAGATATAGCTCTTCCTTTAATAGTTCATCAAACAGTATTTTACGTATATACACACACACACACATACGCACGCACGCACGCACACACACACACACACACACACACACACACACACACACACACACACACA
>JAAIIK010000443.1:638026-652123 GCA_014706435.1 Silurus glanis
TTCACCACTGCCATTTCCATCCTTTTAGCAAAATCTACCACCATCTGCCCTTCCACATTCCTCTCCTTAAAACCATACCTACCCATCACCTCCTCATCACCTCTGTTCCCTTCACCAACATGCCCATTAAAGTCTGCCCCAATCACCAATCGTTCTTTCCTAGGTACACCATCTACCACTTCATCTAATTCACTCCAGAATCTTTCCTTCTCCTCCATCTCACAGCCAACTTGTGGAGCATAGGCACTGATGACATTTATCATCATCCCTTCAACTTCCACCTTCACGATCATCACCCTATCAGAAACTCTCTTCACCTCCACTACACTCTTACTGTACTCTTCCTTCAGGATCACCCCTACACCATTTCTCTTTCCATCCACACCATGATAAAACAGTTTAAATCCACCTCCAATGCTCCTGGCCTTACTCCCTTTCCACTTGGTCTCCTGAACACACAACATATCTACCTTTCTCCTCTCCATCATATCAGCTACCTCTCTCCCTTTACCCGTCATAGTACCAACATTTAAAGTACCAACCCGAACCTCCACTCTCCTACACTGCTCCTTTCCCTGCCGTCTCTGTAGACGTCTTCCTCCTCCTCTCCTTCTCCTCCTTCGGCCAACAGTAGCCCAATTTCCACCGGTACCCTGTCGGCTAACGATACCTGTGGCGGTCGTTGTTAACCCGGGCCTCGACCGATCCGGTATGAAATTCTCATTTGTGATCCGCATATTTGATTTGGCACATGTTTTACGCTGGATGCCCTTCCTAACGCAACCCTCCCCATTTACCCGGGCTTGGGACCGGCACTAAGAGTGCACTGGCTTGTGCATCCATAATGGCTGGGTTCTGTTTTTACACTCTGATTTACTCTAATTGGTTGAAGTCAGATACCTGCATCTCTTTTTACATACAAGTGCATCATGTCTGGGGTTAGGCTCTGAGCTGAGGAAATCCTCAGGATTGAGTGAAGGTGTTTATCAGTGAGACTCCTGAGTGGTGTTTTGTTCATCTTCATCAAAGACAACAGTTGCTCACAAAGATATAAAATGCTGAACATAGAGAGTATTTGAGCAGCTTGGGCACGGAGTTGTGCAGTGTGTCGGGGAGGAAACATGGAAACTGTGCAGCACGCACAGAGTCGTACTTTGACTTGATCGTTGAACAGTTTCACTGGAGTTCAATCAGCTCCATTTGGAGGTTGGTTGGTGCGCTTTCCAAGTCAACCACAAACGGATTACTGAGCAGTTCAAATCTGCATTTCTGGGCTTCAAAGTCGGTAAATCTCCGGGTAAATTCAGCGCTGAGTACGCCGAGTTTTTCAGCGGTCTCGACTGACGTGCTAACGCACCAACAAAGCATTCTGGGATTTGTAGTATTATTGGTGTATGCGCTATATATTGGCGGGCCAGCTCTAATACACATTTGATATGATCTCGCGGGCCTGACTCTGACACCCCTGCTCTATGGGGTTCAGGTCTGGTGAGTTTGCTGGCCAGTCAAGCACACCAACACCATGGTCATTTAACTAACTTTTAGTGCTTTTGGCAGTGTGGGCAGGTGCCAAATCCTGCTGGAAAATGAAATCAGCATCTCCATAAAGCTGGTCAGCAGAGGGAAGTATTAAGTGCACCAAAATTTCTTGGTAAACGGGTGCAGTGATCATCACCGACTGTAGGAACTTAACACTAGACTTCAAGCAACTTGGGCTATGAGCTTCTCCACCCTTCCTCCAGACTCTAGGACCTTGGTTTCCAAATGAAATACAAAACTTGCTTTCATCTGAAAAGAGGATGTTGGACCACTGGGCAAAAGTCCAGTTCTTCTTCTTTTAGCCCAGGTAAGACGCCTCTGACGTTGTCTGTGGTTCAGGAGTGGCTTAACAAGAGGAATACGACAACTGTAGCCAAATTCCTTGACACGTCTGTGTGTGGTGGCTTTTGATGCCTTGACCCCAGCATCAGTCCATTCCTTTTGAAGTTCACCTACATCAGTAACTGACTTTACTAATGCAATTATTGCTGAATATTCAAATCATTTTTATTTGTATAGCGCTTTTAACAATGAACATTGTCTAAAAGCAGCTTTACACACATAATGTGGTGATAAAAAATGAATATGTTCTTTATAAGTAAGTTTGTCCCTGATGAGCAAGCCGGTGGTGACTGGGGCAAGGAAAAACTCCCCGAGATGGCATAAGGAAGAAACCTTGAGAGGAACCAGACTCAAGAGGGAACCCATCCTCATCTGGGTTGCACCGAATGTCCATTTATTGCAGATATACAATGTTGCGGGGTACAGTGATGGTGATCAGAAGCAAACTGTAGTCCTGAGTCAATGTAGCAGATTGTCGACATTAACTACAGTCCAAATCCCTCCTCAAAGCTCCCGTTCTTACTCCGGAATTTCGTGGAACCACCCAAGGTGTTGATGAGAAACCTTCCCCAGCTGCACAGAGTGGCCTCTAGTCGAAGAGAACACTATCCAGAGGCAGGCCTGGACGAAGTGGGAAGATCCACGGAAGGAAGAGGGGCAGGAACAGTGGTCACTGGAACCTCAGGAGCAAGTTTATCTCAACCGAGAGAGAGAGAGAGAGAGAGAGAGAGAGAGAGAGAGAGAAGAGGGGTGACAGGAAGAGAAGGATATGGATTATTATGTGTCTTTATTGTTGTATAAAAGTTAAGGACACTGTGCAGTTGGGGACTCCGGCAAGACTCGCTATGGCAGCATAACTAAAAAGGAGAACCAGAAGGTAACACCGACATGAGGGATCTCTGGGATAAGAGACAAATATAAAGCACACTCCAAAATCTGGTGGTCAGGTGTCCACAAACTTTAGACCACATAGTGTGTGTGTATGTATGTGTGTATGTATGTGTGTGTATATATACTTTGTCCGTTTGTGTATAGATGTAGAGCTGTATTAAATGTCAACATGTAAGTGATTTTTGTGGCATGTAAGATATTAGCTAATCTTGCATTTTAAGCATGATGGTTACCCCATCAAGTACACATACACAAATATCAAAGCAGGTGTCATGTAATGCAATGTATGCATGGTAGCGGATGCACATGCAGGATTAGATGCATTAGTTACATTATATGTTCAAATCCAGAATAGCAGGCAAACGTGCAAATCTTAAAAAGGTTGGGCAGTTAGCAAACAACATGAACTAGGCAAGACAAAAAGGTGAACAGAAAACCAAAGCAAGTTTAAGAAACTGGCAGATGTGAACCATTAAAGTCTTGGTAAACCCAGCTGAACCAGACAAGTTACTGCTCCGAGACAAAATCCACACAAAGGAGAATTCGACAGACAATAATCAACACAGAAGAGGGAACAGCTGGAAAAAGCTGAAAAAAAAACATGAAAGCACGAGTCAATAATGAAGCGGGGAAGAAGACATGGTGTGAATGAAATGCATGTGACAGTTCAAAACAAGAGCACGTGGCTATATAAACACAGAAACAAGAAGTGTTTTAGTGCTGCGAGCCAGCATGCATTATGAGTGGGCACATGCAAGGGGGAATCTCTGAAACAAGGTTTTTAGCATATATTAGTTATTCAATACTAATACTAAAACTAAACAGAGAATAAAAGTAAGGATTTTTTTTTCGAAAGATAAAAATGAAATCCGGAAACAAACTATTACTAAAAACAAATAAACATATTTTTTAACGGTGTGTCGGTCATTATTATTATCCATTAATTCATTGCATTATTCTTTTATTTTTTCCCCAGTCTTCCTGTGTCCAGGTTTACTAAAAGGCGTGTACCAGAGCGAACACCTTTTTGAGTCGGACCACCAATCAGGCTCTTGGTGCAAAGACCCGCTGCAGTCTTCGAATAAGATTTACTACATGCCCTGGACGCCATATCGTACTGACACTCTCACTGAATATTCATCCAAAGAGGATTTTATCGCAGGACGTCCTACTACAACCTATAAACTCCCACATCGTGTTGATGGCACTGGCTTTGTCGTGTACGATGGGGCTTTGTTCTTTAACAAGGAGCGTACACGCAACATCGTCAAGTTTGACTTGCGCACGCGGATCAAAAGCGGCGAGGCGATTATCGCCAACGCCAATTACCACGACACGTCTCCGTATCGCTGGGGAGGGAAGTCCGACATTGACCTAGCTACAGATGAAAACGGCCTGTGGGTGATCTATGCCACAGAGCAGAACAACGGGAAGATCGTTGTGAGCCAGCTCAACCCGTACACACTCCGAATTGAGGGGTCCTGGGACACAATGTACGACAAGCGCTCTGCCTCTAACGGCTTCATGATCTGTGGAGTCTTGTACGTTGTAAAGAGCGTGTACGAAGACGATGATAATGAAGCATCAGGGAATAAAATCGACTACATGTACAGCACAGAAAAGAGTCGCGGAACGAACATAAACATCCCGTTTCCGAATTCTTACCAATACATCGCAGCAGTGGACTACAATCCGAGAGACAATCTTCTCTATGTGTGGAACAATTATCATGTTGTTCGATACTCGCTGGATTTTGGCAACAACGACAACCGGGTGAATTTCGGTAAGTGCTGCTTTAAATTGATTTTTCATTTGACTCAGGTGTTCTGTTTTATGGCTTAGCATTAGACGCCAACAAGACGCCTTCTGACCCAGGCCATCTGGTTCGATTTAAACTGCAATACAAGTGTAAATATAAAATGTACTGTTAGGGTTAAAAAAAAACAAAGCACACTGTTATTTTACTACACAAAATGGATGTAGACTCTCAAATTGGGCATTAAAGTATTTTGTGTCTTTCTACTTCCTATTTTTAACTGTACTGGGCTGTACTAGGTAAAGTGGATGAATTAAAACCAAATGTTTATGTACAGTATCACAGTATCATGCCTTAAATCTTATACATGCTATTTTTAAAAGGTGCTGTTGCACTTGTTCCTACAACCAATAAAATTTGATTTGATTTGAACCCCTAATCACTATCCATCTTCATGGAAATAAACACAGCCTTTACATGATCAGTCATTTACTTGATAATGGCCAGGTAAGAGGACAGGATTAGAGAACGAAAATGACAATTTAATGGTTCCACATTAGTAAATGTATTTTTGTTTTGCTTAAAAATGTATCAAATGAAAGACTGTTTTCACCCAAACTTCAACAGGCTTTCAAGTTAAGCCTTGACACATTACTGATTCATAACATATATAATATAATATATAATTACTAGGGATAGGAGGTCAAAACCCCCTGTTTTTCACCAATAAAATTAGATCTATGTGAGGCTTTTGATTAATGACTCCATGCCATTATGACCGGTGAGGTGAATAACACTGATTATCTCCTAATCATGACACCTGTTAGTGGGTGGATATATTAGGCAGCAAGTGAACATCAACGTCTTCAAAGTTAATGTGTTAGAAGCAGGAAAAATGGGCAAATGTTAGATTTTTAGTGAGTTTGACAAGAGCCAAATAGTGATGGCTAGACGACTGGGTCAGAGCATCTAAAAAAAAAAAAAACAGCTCTTGTGTGATGTTCCTGGTCTGCATTGGTCAGTATCTATCAAAAGTGGTTCAACGAAGGAACAGTGGTGAACCGGCGACAAGGTCATGTGCGGCCGAGGCTTATTGATGCACGTGGGGAGCGAAGGCTACTCCGTGTGGTCCGATTCAACAGACGAGCGTCTGTATCTGAAATTGCTGAAGAAGTTAATGCTGTTGATGCTCGACGGGTCAGAGCTGTTTTGGCAGCAAAAGGGGGACCAACACAATATTAGGTAGGTGCTCATAATGTGATGCCTGATTGGTGGCCATAAAGTTAATGCCTGGTTGGTGTATGTAGAAAGGATTTTTGTGGAAACGAGCACGACAATACAACTAGGTCTTTAACACAAACAACAAAGGTTATGAGATACTACTGTATATAAACATTATTAAATTCAAATATTAAATATACTGTTAATTTGATTTGATACAGCTCTAAAATATAGCAAATAGAAGGACACAAGATGCTTCAATGGCCAACTTGAGTCATAAAGACGAATCCAGTTTATGTGTAGTAAAATCAGATGTAAGTCATCCAGTTGCAGCGTACTTTTTAGTTGCTGATTTATATTCTTTTAAAGATTTGTTATATAAAACAGGATTTTGAGAAACTGCTATAATTAGTTCCATTCTCTCTTTTGGATTTTCTGATGAGGTCACACTGCGTCGTGCCGATATTCTACTGGCCACGTTGGTGGTGAGGTCAGAGTTCATCAAACCTGAACTTTAAAAAACGTTGTATTGAGCTTGTGTTTCCATTCTACAGCTATCACATGCGGATGACTGTATCTCAACGAAATGAGAAGTGTAAAAATATGTTTAGAAATAAGGACATGGCCTGTGACTTCTCTGCAATATAAAAATCTTTACTTCTGGTGGGTTTAAGTATTGTGGTTTTCAAAGGTCAAATCTTTTAATTCACTATGATTTAAAACTCCAAAGGCAGTTTTTCTGGTGTGTGTGTTTCTGTGTGTGTGTGTGTGTGTGTGTGTGTGTGTGTGTGCCTGTGTATGTGTGTGCGTGTGTGTGTAGATTAGAGTGGGAGTGTTATCTCGCTAAGCTAATGAAGATCAGAAGATTATCTAATAGTCATATCAAAGAGAATGCTGATATAATCACACCTGCTTTGTGCAGTTCAGATTCTAATTAGCCGCGATTCATTAATATTCAAAACCTAGCTCTGTAGCTCACCTGTACTAGTTCAGAAAAAAAAACGTAACCAGTGCTTTGAAGATCAGCAATGCTACACGCGTGTGTGTGTGTGTGTATGTGTGTGTGTGTGTGTGTGTGTGTGTGTGTGTGTGTGTGTGTGTGTTTTCTTTTTCTCTCAAACTCCCAGACACACAAAGACACACAAAACAGACTCGGCTTGTTTTCTGCTGGGGTTTTTCAGAGCTATAGCTCATCTGAAATGAGAGGCCAAAGCGATATTGTTAGAAATGTCTTCCGACAGCAGAATAAAACACAAAGGCCTCAATAAACATTCCGTTGACTTTTGTCTGTTAAGGGTCATCTCCCATTCAGCATCTGTGCTTTTTGTGGTTCCCTTTTCGCTGCAATCCCTTCTTGCTGCAATACACACTGTGCAGAAATATGTCATGGTTAATTAGCACACAGGTGTAAGCACTCATGTCTTACCCACTCGTTCACCATGTCGAGTCCTCACAGTCACAGTCTGCCATCGACCACGTCCATGCTGTCATGTTTAAAACGTGGGTCTATTGTGCAGAAACTATAGCACAGAGTCTGTTCTTTTAGTTGTGTCACCATGTTGCAGAAGGGGGACATCCAGTCCAAAAGGTGTTCACATTAAAACAAAACACTGTGAACAAAGTACAGTACAGCACAGAAACTGTTGTTCCACCATTTGGACTTTAGCCTTTTATCCCAAAGCGGGTACATTAGGCACAAAGAGTGAAAAAATGTTAACTTTGGAAGGGGCATAACTAAAATGGTTTTATTCCATGTGTAATGTATTAATGATAAAAGTAAATATTGTTAAAAATTTGCCATCATTATATTTTAAACAAGCGATAGATAACTAAAAAAAAAAACCCAAATAGCTTTGGAAACGTAGCAAAATCCTGGTGTTGGAAAAATGTAAAGCTAATTAGCTTTACCTAAGGTTATACCGTAAGTAATGTGAAATATGCTGGATGAATAAAATATCTAGATTCTTCAGATCTTCCCCCTGAGGGCCCCTTGTTAATAGAAAGATCACATATGTCTTGAGACTCTGGATCATTAAAAGAAGTAATGCTTTAATCATTAAAAGTATATGTTTTACCAGGGTTGCCGGACTTCACCTCACAAGTCCTTATCCCATTTATTTAAGAAAATACAAGGAAATAAGGACATTTATTTGATGGATTTAAGGGTTAGAACACAACCTTTACATGATCAGTCATTTACTTGATAATGGCCAATTATGAGAACAGGATTAGAGAAGTAAAATTGCCAATTTAATGGTTCCATATTGAAAGTAGATTTTTGTTCCACCTTTGCTTAAAAATTTATCTAACGAACGACTATTTGACCCAAACTATAACATGCTTTCAAGTTAAGCCTAGACACAGTGTTGATTCATAGTATATATAAAAGATATATAAAGGTTATAATGAGGAATAAATGGGCTAGGAGGTCAAAACCCCTGTCTTTCACTAATAAAATCAGATCCATGTAAGGCTTTTGGCCAATGACTCCTTCCAAACATACATCGGCCTGGAATAACATTATGACATTATAACATTTGAGAAGCGAGTGTATAACACTGATTATCGCTTCATCATGACAAGTGTTAGTGAGTGGGATATATTAGACAGCAAATGAACATTTTGTCATCAAATTTAATGTGTTAGAAGCAGGAAAAATGGGCAAGCGTACTGTAAGTATTTGAGGGAGTTTAACAATGGCCAAATTGGGACGTCTAGACGACTGGGTCAGAGCATCTCCAAAACTGCAGCTCTTGGAGATCTCTTGGAGGCCCTCTCAGGGCTATTCCTGGTCTGCAGTGGTCAGTATCTATCAAAGTGGTCCAAGGAAGGTGAAACGGCAACAGGGTCATGGGGCGACAGAGGATCATTGATGCACGTGGGGAGCGAAGGCTGGCCCATGTGGTCCGATCCAACAGCTCCTGTAGCTCAAACTGCTGAAGAAATGTATAGGACTGTTTTAGCAGCAAAAGGGGGACTAACATATTGTGACTCTAAATCATTAAAAGAAGTAATGCTTTACTCATTAAATGTGTATGTTTTTACCAGGGTTGCCAGACTTTTCCTCACAATTCCTTATCTCATATATTTAAGAAAAACCAAGGAAAACTTTTGTTGATCGATCTAGAGTGGTATATAATTTTTCCACAGTTTGACCTTTTGTAGTCTTCGCCGAAGGTTTTAAATCATGCCAGGAAGTAAAGGTTACCTATTTGGCAACTCTAATTTTTCCATGAACACCTCCTCTTTAAGACGAGTGTGTCGTTTTTTAGACTGATCCCAAGGATAAGGGTTACAGTTAATTCAACCAGGATAAAAAATGGAAGGTTATGTATGACAAGAAGGGTGGTCTCTTTCAGAGTTTTCTCATTTTTCTATATTTGTTCAATTTTCATGGCAAGTACATATAGCATGGTTACCATCTTGTGACTGTGACCTCAGGCGCACACAGCCTCTAAAAGTCCCACTTTATCACGCTTGCCCTCTGGCCATTGTCATACATGAGTGACCCAGGTGGCTTTTCAATTATCCACTCGATAGTAGAAGCACAGCTACATGTATAACCTTGCATTCTGTTTTTCTTTCACCTCCAGACGTCCAGAGCAGTCTGCCTCAAAACTATTGAAGGCCATATATCAAAGTTGTCATGGCGTTTCACAACACATTCATATATAGTAAACCTTAAAAACAATTTACCATTTGAGATTTTATTGAGAATGAGTATAATTTCAGATTGCTGCTAAAAATCGCTGTAAATGGGCTCTAATGCTGATAAGGGCATAAGAATCTCCAAACATTTCTGTTCACGATGAGAACCCCATGATGAGACTTACCACAGAATAGTACTGTACATGTGATGCAACATTCAGTCTGCTGT
This sequence comes from Silurus glanis, assembly GCA_014706435.1. Lineage (NCBI taxonomy): Eukaryota > Metazoa > Chordata > Actinopteri > Siluriformes > Siluridae > Silurus > Silurus glanis. The sequence continues at coordinate 647,653 of JAAIIK010000443.1, forward strand.
AGAATCTAAAAAATGTAGACGTGAGGTCTACGACACCTTGGCACTTCCAGACAGTTTTTGAAAACCAACTATTAAACAATAATTTATTTCAAATATGTTCACAAATACTCTGAATTTAAACATCAATATGGTCTTTTACATGCGGTTCACTGAGTCCTAGTTGGGTTCATCAAGTCTGACTTAGAGATAACGTGTGCCCTTGTAGACTTTAGCTTCATAATCAGGATGTCGTTTGAGCAAACAGACTCAGTACCACTTGAGTCACTCAAGAATTTCAACTTGTTTTCAAAGTGATACAAGGAAGCGGAATCCTGCTGCTTCAAAAATTACAAGATAGTGTTTTACACAAGAGAGGGTGATGATCTAATGCCTCCCCACACCTCTCAAGTTACTAATGGAAGGTGGTACAGAGTGTTTTTACAAGGCTTCAGTTTGAGGGATGATTTTTGCGGCCAGCCAACTTGTTTTCTAATCTGTATTACAATCCCAGTCATTTAAAAACCATGACCATGACCTACCATCTATGGTAGGTATAATACATTAATATCATTATGTATAATGTCTAATATTATTATGTCTATTTAGACATTATACCTGCAAATGCATGTGTGAATATGAATAGGGTCTTATTAATAAAGTCGTTGGATAACTATGCAAAAAAGTCTTTGGCAGCTGCATTGCTGCTATTGAGCTACACTCCAGCATTACACAATCTGTATTCGTCACCTGATTTTTGAGAATGAGAAGCAGCTGCTGTCAAAACATCACAGTTTTTATATGCGAGGCAGCTGTACTAGACTTCTCTGAATCCTCTTTTTCATTGCTCTTTTTTCTTGGTAGCAGCTCTTGCATTTGTCTTATACCTGCTGCCAATTCGTCTTCGCACCAAAAGTTCTAAAGTGCTCACTCTTCTTCGTTCCAGGGGACTGAGCAGCCGAGCCCTTTTCCCGTTCTGACAAAGGATAGTTTACCTTTTTCTTGTCTTTTGCTGGAGGGCTTTATCTGCAGTTTCCTTTACTCCCTGCTGTGATCGCATGGTATTAGAAGGAGGGTAATGAATAGTAAGCAGTATTTATATATTTGGTGAGTTTCACCTATTGCAAGCAGTATTATGCTGCAGTTAGGCCAAGACTCTCAGGATTTTTTAAAGATTCTTCAGTCCCAAATAATTAAAATATCAATCATTGTTCATTATTGTGCATGCCTGTTTTTAATTTACGAGGTGGTATCAAAAAAGTTTCGCGAATAATGGCGTTAACTGGTGCTATTCCTTTAATGAGCTCAAACCCCGAAAATGTTGAAACCATTCGGCAACTTGTACATGATGATCGTCAGAGAACAATCCACATGATCTCACTTTCAATGTTTACATGATCTCAATGTTTTGGATTCTTGCCTGTCCTAGTATGGCCTGTTTTGGATTTTGTGATGTGTTTTACATTTAAACTGTTCAAAACGTATGCACGACAATTAATTAGGTCAGAACAAATAAATCACCATTCTACCCTGAAATACAAGAATTTGTAACCACAATTCACGTTATATGTTCAATAGTATACACTAATGATTTGTGTTCTCTTGGGTCAGATGGGCGCCCTGTTGAGTCTGGTTCCTCTGAACGTTGTCGCATCATCTTACAGAGTTTTTTCTTACCACCTTTGTCCCTGTCTTAGTCATTATGGATAAATTGAACTCTACATTTTATCCAGCTATTTGTAAATAGATCATTATCAATAGATTATGTCTACTAATAATGATATTGTTAAAAGCACTATTGAGCTGAATATGAGATCTACTTTAATAGGGTTCCCTGGTGGTCTAGTGGTTAGGATGCGGCGCTCTCACCGCTGCGGCCCGGGTTCGATCCCCGGTCAGGGAACCAACCCCAGCCACTCTTAGTGCCAGTCCCAAGCCCGGATAAATGGGGAGGGTTGCGTTAGGAAGGGCATCCAGCGTAAAAACATGTGCCAAATCAAAACATGCGGATGGTCCGCTGTGGCAACCCCTGATGGGAGAAGCCGAAAGAAAGTTTTTTATGAGATCTACTTTAATGCCTGTTTCTTTAATAGCTTTGCAGATAATATAATTATCACATAGACAGAGAGTAGTGTATACTATATTTTTTATTACTGTATGTATCCATTTTCTTAACTCCTTATCAAAGAGTAAAGAGGATACGCATAATGCAGTACAGATCTTTTATGCTTGCCTTTACTTTGGTACTCAGCATGAAAATAAAAAACTTATTCTGAGAAGCTTAAAATTGGTAAAAAGTAAGAAGTTTCATGGTTGCTGTACTTATTATTTCTTTGGTCGTGGGGTCTCCTCTGCATTGAATTGAGCCATAACATAACATAATCATAGTTTCTGAGTGTTTGTTTAACTTCAAGTCTGCATGTAAGTGGATTTTCTTTCGCATTCTTAAAGTCATGTGTGATAAGAGGCAAAGTTGCTGATTAGGACCTCAAACCAACACTAAAGACATTGATTGCAGCAAAGGCAGAAACTTTCAATACTAGTAAAATGGAACTAAAGGATTCATCAGCTCTGTGATTCAGAAACTCTATTATAAAATATTGTGGTTTTCAACTGGGCTTACAATAAGCAAAATAATCTTTTTAAGAATCTTGTACAGTCAGAACATACCGGTAATTCAGCACGGAGATGAACTTGTTTTTGAACATCTAATATAACAAACACAACATCTCTTCAATGTGCTCAATAAAATTGTTGTTTGGGGACCGTTATTTGATTCTCATCATTTTACATTATCAGCCAATCATTCCGCAAACCACTCATGCGCACTCTAAGATGTGGTTGGAGTTATCAGACATCTCTAATGGCCACACCACCTTAGTATCGAAAAACAAACATAGGCATTTTTAAAACCTAAATTTCTTTCTAAAGGTGTCCAGTAGAGTAAAGGTTATATTTCTGTAGCAGGCCAGTGAAAATGTTTCACTCCAACCCATGTGAACATATGTTCGTGGCGCTACCGTTTTACTCATCAGGGACAAACTTACACTTACAGTGCCTTGCGAAAGTATTCGGCCCCCTTGAACTTTGCGACCTTTTGCCACATTTCAGGCTTCAAACATAAAGATATAAAACTGTAATTTTTTGTGAAGAATCAACAACAAGTGGGACACAATCATGAAGTGGAACGAAATTTATTGGATATCTCAAACTTTTTTAACAAATAAAAAACTGAAAAATTGGGCGTGCAAAATTATTCAGCCCCTTTACTTTCAGTGCAGCAAACTCTCTCCAGAAGTTCAGTGAGGATCTCTGAATGATCCAATGTTGACCTAAATGACTAATGATGATAAATAGAATCCACCTGTGTGTAATCAAGTCTACGTATAAATGCACCTGCACTGTGATAGTCTCAGAGGTCCGTTTAAAGCGCAGAGCGCATCATGAAGAACAAGGAACACACCAGGCAGGTCCGAGATACTGTTGTGGAGAAGTTTAAAGCCGGATTTGGATACAAAAAGATTTCCCAAGCTTTAAACATCCCAAGGAGCACTGTGCAAGCGATAATATTGAAATGGAAGGAGTATCAGACCACTGCAAATCTACCAAGACCTGGCCGTCCCTCTAAACTTTCAGCTCATACAAGGAGAAGACTGATCAGAGATGCAGCCAAGAGGCCCATGATCACTCTGGATGAACTGCAGAGATCTACAGCTGAGGTGGGAGACTCTGTCCATAGGACAACAATCAGTCGTATACTGCACAAATCTGGCCTTTATGGAAGAGTGGCAAGAAGAAAGCCATTACTTAAAGATATCCATAAAAAGTGTTGTTTAAAGTTTGCCACAAGCCACCTGGGAGACACACCAAACATGTGGAAGAAGGTGCTCTGGTCAGATGAAACCAAAATCGAACTTTTTGGCAACAATGCAAAACGTTATGTTTGGCGTAAAAGCAACACAGCTCATCACCCTGAACACACCATCCCCACTGTCAAACATGGTGGTGGCAGCATCATGGTTTGGGCCTGCTTTTCTTCAGCAGGGACAGGGAAGATGGTTAAAATTGATGGGAAGATGGATGGAGCCAAATACAGGACCATTCTGGAAGAAAACCTGATGGAGTCTGCAAAAGACCTGAGACTGGGACGGAGATTTGTCTTCCAACAAGACAATGATCCAAAACATAAAGCAAAATCTACAATGGAATGGTTCACAAATAAACATATCCAGGTGTTAGAATGGCCAAGTCAAAGTCCAGACCTGAATCCAATCGAGAATCTGTGGAAAGAACTGAAAACTGCTGTTCACAAATGCTCTCCATCCAACCTCACTGAGCTCGAGCTGTTTTGCAAGGAGGAATGGGCAAAGATTTCAGTCTCTCGATGTGCAAAACTGATAGAGACATACCCCAAGCGACTTACAGCTGTAATCACAGCAAAAGGTGGTGCTACAAAGTATTAACTTAAGGGGGCTGAATAATTTTGCACGCCCAA
>JAAIIK010000443.1:703308-705808 GCA_014706435.1 Silurus glanis
ACACACACACACACACACACACACACACACACACACACACACACACAGACTTAACACCATAGCTACAGGAAATAATATTTTCTAACTGCCAGGCAGGTTCTTTTATGGCACATCTATGCTGAACGCTCGAATCTGATTGGTGGGAAGGTTTTTGATGAATTTCCCATACAGTAGATGTATGCACTGTGGTTCAGAGAATGTATGTGCATTTATTTTGATTGCAGTCCTTACTCATACGACACAATACGGATTGAAACAATTTTCTATAATGGGTTCTTTGGTTTGATAAGATTGATTGACTGATTTCCACAAGCACATCATAATGAAAACCATTTGGCAATAGGTTTCACGGGTATAAAGTAAATTGTACTGGTTTTAATTGTCTCTGAGAGCCTTTACTTATATTTGTTTGACTCCTGTTTTTGACATGTTATGTCTAGTGACTAAAGATCAATCAAAAGTTTTTGGCAATTTGTAGAGCACATTTTGGTATCTACTGGACAGTAGTAGGGACCATTAGGATAACATAAAGCATACAGATTCCAAAACATTTCTAGCAGGATTCTTTAGTTTGATTAGAGTGATTGTGTGTTTGTGGATTTAGAGAAAGCGTACGACAGGGAGGAGAGAGAGGAGTTGTGGTATTGTATGAGGAAGTCACGTGTGGCAGAGAAGTATGTGCGGGTGGTGCAGGGCATGTATGAGGACAGTGTGACAGCAGTGAAGTGTGCAGTAGGAACGACAGACTGGTTCAAGGTGGAGGTTGGATTTCATCAAGGATCGGCTCTGAGCCCTTTCATGTTTGCAATGGTGATGGCCAGGATGACGGACGAGGTCAAACAGGAGTCTCCGTGGACTATGATGTTTGCGGATGATATTGTGTTCAGGTGCAACAGTGCAAAGTAATGAAGAGTGTGTTAGAGAAGTGAAGAAAAGAGTGCAGGCAGGGTGGAGCAGGTGGAGAAGAGTGGCAGGAGTGATTTGTGATAGAAGGGTATCTGTGAGAGTGAAAGGGAACGTTTATAGGACTGTGGTGAGACCTGCGATGTTGTATGGTTTAGAGACAGTGGCATTGAGTAAAAGACAGGAGGTGGCGCTGGAGGTAGCAGAGCTGAAGATGCTGAGATTTTCATTGGGAGTGACGAGGATGGACAGGATTAGAAACAAGTTTATTAGAGGGACCGCGCATGTAGGATGTTTAGAGGACAACGTGAGAGAGGCCCGATTGAGATGGTTTGGACATGTGCAGAGGAGTATATCGGTAGGAGAATGCTGAGGATGGAGCCACCAGGAAGGAGGAAAAAATGAAGACCAAGAAGGAGGTTCATGGATGTGGTGAAGGAAGACATGCAGGTAGTTAGTTTGAAAGAGGCAGATGTAGAGGGCAGAGTAGTATGGAGAAGGATGATCCGCTGTGCGACCCCTAATAGGAGCAGCCGAAAGAAGAAGAAGAAGGTTCAGTAAGCATCAATTTCAACAGGATTTAGGTCTCCATTGTGTTTTTTTCCTGACCCATTTTATTTCTACAGTGCAAGTAGACAACAACATTTACACATCATGACTCAATTATTATTAGTATTTTTTAAATAAAGTTTATCGCCTGTCTAATGAAGTGTGGTACTTAAAATTAACAAGTGAGTGTTTAGATACGAAGACCAACTAACATAAAGGCGATCTCAGGTTGTAAAAGTAAAGAAAAATGGCAACATGCAAAAAACGAAAACACACACAAAAAAAACCGCCCCCACACCGAGCACTCATCACATACCCACCACGAATACGCCGGCTGATCAAACGGCTAACCTTCCGACCCGCAAATCCATTAGTGCGCTGACAGTAAAAGAACTCTACGTTTACAGAAGCAGATACCTGGTCCAGGTCAGTGGATGCACACTGTAACAGGATCTGTCACACAAATGACCTGCTTACACTTTTAACCCTGAGGGTGACAAATTGAAAACAATTAACACAAAAACCTTTACCGCATATATTATAAAGATGGCATTTATATTGCGGACATTATTCTTTCAGATCACTGAGACCAGAGAGTAGCTAGTTGAGGTATAATTTTATTATTTGTTGCCAAAATGAACTGTGATTTGAGGTTAATTCAATGGGAGGTGGCTTCAGAGAACCAGTCACATTTAGTAGTTCTGAAATCTAAAAGCTGAACTTTTTTCTATTTTATATTTGTCTCCACTTTCTGAATAAATAGATAAATAGACAGACACACATTGGCAAATACAATTATAAATATTGAATAAATAAGTAAATGAATAATAAACAAGTAAATACATACAGAATATAAATAAGATACAGCTGTCTGCCACATACACAAGCTCACAGATGTGTATAATTGGCTACTGGTCCTGTGATTGACAGGAGAGAGAGAATGCTGTCTCTCCCACATTGGTTCCCAGGATAGCTTGTGCCTTTATCAGGATTCAAAATCGTGATCTACTAATTATAGTACAACAAGATTGCTTTTTTTTTGTGTTCT
>JAAIIK010000443.1:710808-719035 GCA_014706435.1 Silurus glanis
GGTCAAAATTGGCAGATATTCCCGTCAATTAGAAATTTGACACCGACCAAGATATGAAAGAGTGCAACAATCTATCTCTTTTTCGCTTTCTTTTTTCTTTCTCTAATTTCCCATGAACACCAATCTGACCATTCTGCCATCAGTGTTATTTAATTAACATTTTAAAATGGTTTAAATTCAAGTTTTTTGTTTTTTTTTTTTTTACCATTTTTCGTCCTTGCTTTATCAACTAGTGATGTCCTAATTTGAAAAGTTTACAGGATGATAACATATGACCAAATAATGTAAAATGAGAAGTGGTCATTAGTCATTAGTGATCAGGAAAGATTGGTTGAAACCCCCAAAGAGATGGCAATTGGGACCGAGCCCTCTGTGTGGAGAAGTACAAATCAAGCACAAAGAACCTTAACCAGTTACATACCCAAGGGGACTCCAAGATGATAGTCAAGTGGTTGGGATTCAATAAGAGTGCATTGTGGAACTACAAAGGGTGTTCAAGTCAAACCGGGACTGTTTTGTTAAAATAAAATAAAACAACAAATTTTAAGGAGTGGAAATTTCATTTATTTTTTGACATACTAACCTGCTACATTTATACACAAAGATTTGGTATAGAAAGATTTGTCAGTACGCCTGAACCATCCTAGGACAGCCTGCTTTACTTCGTCACCCGTTTTAAAATGTTGACCTTCGAGGAACTTGTCGATTATCCAGGATCAGTCAATCCACGTGCTGAATGTTCACAGGAATGACTGATGTGGGATGGAAACAACCACGACCAGGATCATTACTGACAGGTGTAAGGCCATCCTTGAAAAGTTTACACCATTTAAATGTCTTACTGCAGCTGAGCATCTCATCACCGTACTGTGCTTGAAGTCTTCTGTAGATATCTGCGGGTTTTATGCCCTTTTTCATAAGAAACTTCATCACCTCATGCTGTTCCATGCCAGCACTAACACTGTTTTCTGTCATCTTGATTAACGGCCTCTGGACCGGCCCGCGACCTGTGCCCCGCCTATCAGTAATAGGACACATTAGACACTTATTACTGCATGTAGTACTACCACGCTAACATCTACATACAGTATACCTGTAAAATTACCCAGTTTGACTTGAACAGCTCTTGTAGAACCAAGGAGAATGCAGAATCCTGAACATCCCTTCATATGTGGTTTAATGATTCAAACTTATACCTGAGAAAAGTTCAAGGAAATATTGAGTTTGACCAAACTCTACTCCAGACCAAGTGGTCTCATTTAGAAAGTGCAAGAATTGTTTTAAACTTTTGCTACAACTGTGGAAGATTCTATGAGTCATCTCAAAGTAGGGCAAAATTCCAGAACAATGGATATTTGCAGAAGGGAATTGGATCCCCATGGAGGAGAATTTCAAGCAGCTCACTCAGTTCCACATCATCTCCCAGTTACTTGTCAAAGCCAAGAATTTCTCCAGCATAGTTTTCAACCAGCTGTGCACCTTCCTCTCCAACAACAGCTTCATTGATAACGAGAAGGGGGCTTCTCAGGAATGCCAGGGTGCTTGGAGCACTGAGGAGTAATAGTGTCAAAAAAATCAAACTGAGGATTTATTCTGAAAAAGTTTTAGACAAGTAGTTTGAGAAAAGAGAAAAAAAAACAGAAAGGAGAGAGCAGAAAAGTAAAGAACCATGAAGAATAGTAGTTCTTTTTTGAGAGGTCATGGATACACTAATACTGTACATCCACTTTGTTCTTTATACAGTTATCCAAATTTCCATACATATGACAGCAGCACAATGCTTAATTTCATGCAAATACAGGTAGAGGTCCTTTATTAATGTTTACATCAAACATCACAATGGTTTAAACTGATCTCAGTCGATACAGTTTACACAAAATGGTGTGAAAAACAAAAAACATCAAGTGAGCACCAGTTTTGTGGGTGGAAACACCTTGTTGATAGGAGAGGGCAGAGTAAAGTAGACAAAACTGAGCTGCCATGAAGAATAGAGAAACTTAGGCAATCACTATTTACAACAGTGGTGAGAAGAAAAGCAACTCAACTGGATTACAAAAATTAGGATAGAAAAAGTTACCTGAGCTTTTTCCAGTCTTTATCTGTCCAGTTTGGTTGAATCTGTGATCTGCCTCAGATTCTTGCTCTTTTCTGACATCGATGGATATCTTACACTAAAGAAACACACTGTCCACAAGAAAACCTCAAACTTTATCGGTAATTATTATGACAATCTCTGAGTGAGATGCTCCTCTGGGGCAGGAAGGGTGGTGTTTAAAAAGAAAGTTGGAATAATCACAAGGTGTACTATCTGAAAGAACCTGCCATTTTACATGAATATGTTGCATCACATCTGCTAAACCAGAGTGTAGAACGTCGTGCCAAAGATTAAACCTGCCAAACATTTGCAGGAATTTTGACCTTGGGCCTGCTGGTTTACCTGGAGAAGCAGTTCAATTTCCCATTGTCTATTGTAGTCACCACCTGGAGACCAGGAATCCTTCTTTTGTCTGAGTCCCTCAGGCACTACCCTATTGGCGTCATTTGCACAGGATACATAGCATGTTCTCTGGCTAAAGCTTTTAGTGCATTTGCCTATAGGAGGAAAGCAATGCCATCCATGATACAACAAATGCAGCGGAGGGAGCCTCTAGGTAGCTGTGGTTTAAAAGGGGATAACCTTGAAGCAAAGTTGTTTGCTAGCCATCTGGACACAATTGTGGTTTGATTAGCATCAGCTGGGTCACCTTTAGGAGAGGGATTGATGTATAAAGACGATGTAGAATGTAGATGTAGAAAGAGGATGTGTCCAGATGATGTGTCCAGATGAATCAAATAATAATGCTAATCGAAATTCCTAGAAAAGTTTACCATTAATTACCATTAATTCAAATACCCATCCTCCAGGAACAACTGTAGTACAAGTTAAATTAGAAATGACTGATTGATTTTAGTCAGTGGAAATGCATTGGCTCAAGCTAAACTTTATTCCTAATATCCTTAATGTTAGCTAGCATAATAAAAATGCTGTTGATGCTTGTGGTAATAAAAGAATGGCAATCGCTAGGTGTCAACATGCAGACTGCTTCGATAATTTTTGTATTAGCAAATCAATTACAGTTGAGGGTATTAGGACTCATTCTAGCTGTTACAGCTGTTAACGTTTAGCTTGGCAAGGAGTTGTCTGACACATTAGTCACATTATAGCTATATGCGATATATTTAAAGAGAGTAGTGGGGTAGGTAGATAATTATTGTGCAGATAATTTACAAAAAAATACTTCAGTATTGTAACTAAATATTTACAATCATTTTATTGCGATTTCATCTAAAAAATGTATTCTATTTACATTTGGAACAAAAGCAACAAAGATACTTTAAGAAAAAAACAACAGTATAAGTAATAAAAAAAAAACTGTTGCAACATGCATCAATAGTTTGATCTCTCGTTCCTATAATATTCGCCCAGACATTGTTATGATTGAAGGAAAGCAACATTAGCAAGCCGGAACTGGCTTGTTGAGAAAACTGCATGTCTTGTACCCCCACCCCCTCATCCCCCCAAAAAAAATTTAGACCCAGCAATGCACCATCTGCTCCTGCAATCAGGCCTGCCAGTCTAATGGAGTTAAAAAATTACAATTCTTAAGTCGTAAATTTTAAGGGATGCCGAATACTTATAAATAACATTCCATTATATCTGCTACAAATGGACATTCGGTGCAACCCAGATGAGGATGGGTTCCCTCTTGAGTCTGGTTCCTCTGAAGGTTTCTACCTTATGCCATCTCGGGGAGTTTTTCCTTGCCACAGTCGCCACCGGCTCACTCATCAGGGACAAACTTACTTATAAAGAACATATTCACTTTTAATCACCACATTATGTGTGTAAAGCTGCTTTGAGACAATGTTTATTGTTAAAAGTGCTATACAAATAAAAATGAATTGAATTGAATTGAATTCCTGCCAGCATCATTGTGAGGTAACAGTTTAAATATTTTGAATTCTTGGTCACATTATGTGAATATATTGACATAAATATAACACAATAGTGTTCTATTAAGAACAGTTCAGGTATTTGTAGTTATTTGATAAAGCATGCTGTTATTGGAAAGTAATAAAGCAGATGTGATTTTTCTTCCTATAGCAGCATGTTCTAACACCAGGTTAACATGCACTCCTGTTTGCAGTGGGTAAGCAGTACATATTGTGGTATGCACCATTGTGCTTTCACATAAGTGAAGTGTGCTACTGAGCCATGATTCGTGCTACATAGGTGTGCTACGGATCTTTGACTTCTGTCTGCTACAAATTCAACAATAAATATTTCTCCATTATATAAATTTTCAATCCAAAAATGAACTTTAACATTGGTAAAGTTATTGAAAAGTTTGAGTTTTTCTGTGTAGTGCGACAAATGAAAAGCTATCACTCTGTATCTGTTGAAGTTCTTTGCTTTACTTTGCTTTACCCTGGACTTAAAATAGTAAGATGACTGTAAAGAAAAGTAGTATACTATTAGTAATGTGCTATTAAACATAGTAGCATAGTAATATACTTTAAATAAATGAATTTATGGTGAAATTACAGTTTTTATCATGTCAATTTGTGTTAAATTTTACAACAATCGATGTGCCATCAATGGCCGCACCATATCTGTGTGTGTGGTTAACATGGGCATGGGAAAAAATACAGACACACTGCAGTCAACTTGTCCAATGGATGTTTTATGACATCAAACTCATCTATAGTTAATGTAAAGTATGCAGACCAATTATAATCGGTCTTTCAAACAAATGTGTTGCCTATAAATAACTGTAACCATCGTAACCTACAGAATGAGACAGCTGTAATGCAGAATGAAATAAAGCAAAAAATGGGCAATTGTAATGGCTAGATGATTGGGTCAAAGCATCTCTTAAAACTGCAGCTCTGGTGGGATGTTCCCAGTCTGCAGTAGTCAGTATCTATCAAAAGTGCTCCAAGGAAGGAACAGTGGTGAACCGGCGACCGGGTCATGGGCGGCCGAGGCTCATTGATGCACGTGGGGGGCGAAGGCTGCTCCGACAGACAAGCTACTCTAGCTCAAATTGCTGAAGAAGTTAATGTTGTTAATGCTTGATGGGTCAGAACTGTTTTGGCAGCAAAAGGGAACCAACACAATATTAGGCAGCTACATAAAGTTATGCCTGTTCAGTGGTCACAATGTTATGCCTGGTCAGTGTATAATAAATAACAAAGGAAAATAATAGTTTTTATTTTATTTTTGTTCTTTATAAGGAAATATAAGGAACAAACTTATAGACACTAAACTTATAAACCCATTTATATGGAACTTTATAAACATGTTAGATGTATAAAGCTGCATATAAGCATATAATTGTTGGCAAATCGACATGTTATAAACAGAATAAAAAACTAAATAATCCTGTTCAGATCGTTATGTATGGATCTGAAGCAGTGAAATAATCACAGAGAACCTGAGTGGGTGTGTCTTTGCCTTTAGTTCAGCAGTTAGGTTCTGATCCATCATTTAATGTAACAAGATGGAGGTGGGCGTCATTTAGCTTTCCACTTCCTTCGCTGCAAGAGACATTCTGTCTAATCCTCCAAACCACAAGTAAATCAGGATTATCAAATGGCGAAGAAGATGGGAGGGGAGCAAGAGGGAGAACAAAAGTGGGGAAGAGAATCAGATTTCTTGAAGTCATCGAGCACAGGCAGCTCATAATTTATGTTACCTCTCTTAGGTTGTGTGACACACACACGCTCACTCTCACACACATTCATCACTCATGTGCTGAGGGTAAAATTTGTCAGCTGGAGATTTGATAAATAGATCTGCAATAAAAAATTCATATTCACACACACACACACACACACACAACACACACACACACATTAATGGTGCACATATTATGGGTCTAAAATATGCCATGGCATTTATGAATGTGAGGTGGGTGCCGAAATTGTTAAGGCACAAAATGCATAAAGGTCATTATATACATAAATGTAAATGCTGTGTACTGAGGGCAGAGCTGACCTTAAACACACTCTCTCACACACACACACACACACACACACACACACACACACACAGCAATGCCTCTTTTCCTCACCTTCCCTGCTGCATTAATGGACATTGAATGGACAGATGAATGATTAATCAACTGCTCTGTGCTTTTGTGTGTGTGTGTGTGTGTGTGTGTGTGTGTCTGTGTGTGTGTGTGTGTCTGTGTGTGTGTGTGTGTGTGTGTGTGTGTGTGTGTGTGTGCATGCCTCTGTGAGCACATAGTGTGTGTTTTCTATGCTTCAGCTCATTTTCTAATACTGCAGATGAAATGTATTTGTTATTTGAACACTCGAAGGCCGTGGAGCCACTGATGGATAAGCCGCATTGTTTCTGCTCTGTATAGTTCAGACAGTGCATTAATGCATGCTGAGTGACTTTTCCCCCTCATCATCTGTTCTCTACACAGCAGCCGAGATCACACGGACCATGATCCCTATAGCTGTTTAATACAATCAAATTAATCAGCCAAAATATTTTACCTTCATTGAACTTAATAGCAATTTAACCACCAATGAATGTCATGCACACAGTGCAGGAGAAATTTAAACGAGCATGTTTGATTGACTGCTCCATTCTTTACTACGCTTTGCTACTTCCTCAGCTGACATTGGATCTTTTCAGTAGTCAGATATCAGTAGTCAAAAGGGTAAAGACCAATAATGCAGTGATAATGCCAAACGTTTACAGAATGTCTTCGGATGTGGTAGCATTACATTTTCCCTTCACTTTAACTACGAGATCCAAACGTGTTCCAGCATGACAATGTCCCTGTGCACAATTCCAGCTCCATTAAGAGCTCCAACCCTATTGATCACCTTTAGGGATGAATGTGAACACACTGCATCCCAGGTCTCCTCACCTCACCTACATCAGTACTTGACTTTACTAACACACTTGTGGCTGAAAAAGCACAAATATCCACAAGCACACTCCAAAATTTAGTTTAACATCTTCCCTGAAGAGTGGAGGTTATTTTAACAGCAAATAGGGACTAAATGTGGGTGGGATGGTCAAATAGCACAGGTTTGGGTATCCTAGTTCATTCAAAGTGAAAAGATAATGCTACAACATCCATAGGCATACTTTTTTTTAACTGTGTGCCTCCCACATGGTGGTAACATTTTGGGTAAAAACCACATATGGCTGGCAAGAATTTAAAAAAGTGTACATCCAACTAAAATCAAGGTTAAAAAAAGTAACAGATTTTAGCAGAAATGACAAAAGACTCAAGTTTTTAGACCAATGTCTTTAGGGGATGTACTTGTTTTCATCTTATTACATTCTTATTGTCCATGATTGTTTTGTATGAGGTGTTTATATAATCCTTTTCTGGCAGTAATGTCCAAATTTATGACATATACTTTTTACATGGTGTTCTTTTTCATTTATGTATAATTTTTTAAACCGCTTCCTCTCTCTATGATTTTTGTCAAACTCTCACACCAAATCTACATTTCCTTTTTTTTCCCTTTTTTTCAATGGTTGCCTTTTTTTGCTCTATTTATTTTCTTTTCATTGTTCGCCCCAAATTTTTCACAAATGTATTTCTTTTCTTTGTTCTCTTTTCTTTTTTTCACAAACTCTCCATATCTTACTGTAAATCGAAAATATTTTTCTTTTTTTCTGTCTCTTGCAAAAATGTCTTTTTTCCTCTTTATTTTTCCTCTTTTTTTTCACAATCTTCTCCCTCTCTTTATTAACTCCTTGCCCAGGTATTGTATTCCATTTTTTCTCTCTTTTCCTTTCTTTCCATATCCTTGTCTCCCCTCACATTTTTCTTCTCTCATTTCTCTCTCTCTCTCTCTCTCTCTCTCTCTCTCTCTCTCTCTCTCTCTCTGTCTCTCTCTCTCTCTCTCTCTCTCTCTCTCTCTCTCTCTCTCTCTGTCACACAGAAGGCAGATCAGATGCAAACAACCTTGTTGGATATGATCACATGGGTGGGGATCCTGCTTTCGCTTGTCTGCCTGCTCATCTGCATCTTCACCTTCTGCTTCTTCCGTGGCCTGCAGAGCGACCGCAACACCATCCACAAGAACCTGTGCATTTCACTTTTCATCGCAGAGACACTCTTCCTTGTCGGCATCTACCGTTCAGACCAGCCTGTGAGAATCACACACACACACACACACACACACACACACACACACACACACACAC
>JAAIIK010000443.1:734027-746049 GCA_014706435.1 Silurus glanis
CACACACACACACACACACACACACACACACACACACACACACACACTCACTCTCGCTAATGATCTAGGTTTAATGTCAAACTTTACTGTCACTGTAACGTGGGACTCAGTATAAATGATTTACACACAGTATGTGAGTTTGTGACTAAGTGAGCGAGGATGACCTTAACGCATAAACGGCGTCTGTAAATGGTTGTGGATTTCAGCGCTAAGTACAGCCTAGCAGATTCAAAGACGTCGAGGCGCAGCAGCCAGCGGGACATTTGATTCCCAGCGAATAATGACCCACGTACGTGGCTTGTTTATATTCTGCTCTCGATGTTGTTCCAGTCCGAATACAAGACACTAAAATGACAACATCGTAATGTCCCTAGATAATGATAACTGGCTCGAGTCATTAACGGGGTCCCATTTCATATCGTTCTTCTTCTGCACTCTTGGTTTGTGTGTATACTCTTTTTTTTCTTGTAGTAATTTTTGTCCTCTATTTTTTTTTCGCTCTCAGATCATGGGTGATTGGTGCAATCGCTCTGCTGTGTCTACTTGGCCTGACTTGGGCTTTCGGTCTTATGTACATTAATGAGAACACGGTGATCATGGCCTACCTCTTCACCGTCTTTAACTCCTTGCAAGGGATGTTCATCTTCATCTTCCACTGCATTCTGCAGAAGAAGGTAGGCTTCAGTCTCTCACGCTCTCTCTCTCTCTCTCTCTCACACACACACACACACACACACACACACACACACACACACACACACACACACACACACACACACACACACACACATATTTATCAGCAGATCAATATGGTATCTCAATGATTAAGACATTGGACTTTGGTTCGGAAGGTCACAAGTTCAAATCCCAGCACCACCTAGCTGCCCTCACCTACTCAGTTTTAAGTTTTAGACTTTAAAGGGGTAAAAGTGACTCAGTAGGTCTAAGAAGCATTTCATTCACATACATACATTTCACAGCCTGGCGCTTAACATTTCTGAGGCTTAAAACCCCCGACCTTGTCACTAACACTGTTACTACTTCTGGTGTCTCATTCACATTTTTATTTTCCGTCCATCATTCTAAATTTACACCTAACAAACCATGAAACGAAAGAGTAAATATTGTAATCCTCTGCTTTGTGTAAGCACACAAAGAAAAAGCTCTAAACCCAAAGAATGAAGGATTAAATGCATATGTAGTCATTCGAACAAATACGTATCAATGGTTCTCCTGCATATAAGATTGTGAATAAAAGCCTTTGATGGAATTATGATGCCAGAAAAATTGGTCATTCTCTGTGAGGGGGAGGAATCTGGGTGGGATGAGAAGAAGGCAGATAGCTTTTCCTCTGAGGGCATTTACATGAGCAACAGTTTATTTTCTGCAGATGTCTGGGATGCCGTGTCTTCTAGGAAGCATATGTTTTGCTTTTCTAAGTTAGTGGAGTCATGTACAGTAATGCCAAGAGCTAGCTGGTGGGTGGGATTTTGCAGGTGACCAGATTGGGGGGAAAAAATAGGTTAGGTTAAGTTTTGAGTATTACAATGCAGAATTATCTTCTCAAACCCTGGTTGCATAAAAGTCCTCTGAGGCACGTCTGCTCGATTTGATTCCCCCTTTGAGACATATTTATGAAATGCTACAAATTTCCTGGCAGGTTGCGTACAATCAGCTGCAACAGCTGCGCAAACAGTAACATGGCGTCCGTCTTAACTTCGTTAAAAAGCAATTATGGCCTTATTATTGCAAGTGCGAGTGGGAGTCTGGTTCTAAAAGGCACGTTAATGCTTGAGCGGAGAGGAGTTTTGGATCCGGCTATGGATTTCGAGTCCCTGATGCTTAATAACTCAATCAAGGGAGCAACTTTGTGTGCGTTTTCTGTTTGTTAGCGTGAGCAATGTGCTGTTGTATTTATACCATTGGAAAAGTCAGCCAGCATGTAAACTATCAAAGTCACATAAATAGGATGTCTTTTTAATTAGCTGTCTGATCTCCCTCTCACTCACTCACACACACACACACACACACACACACACACACACACACACACACACACACACATAAAACCTGCATTCTCGACTAATAAAGAGTGCGTGTTTGGATTCAGGTGCGGAAGGAGTACGGCAGGTGCCTTCGGACACACTGTTGCAGTGGGAAGAGTGTTGAGTCAACCATTTCAACCTCCACCAAGACCAGCACAGCACGGACACCTGGACGCTACTCTACGAACTCACAGGTAGCAACCACCCACCCACACACACACACACACACACACACACACACACACACACACACACGCACACCGTACAGAAATAGAATGAAACTGAGTTGATTACTTAACGCATTAAAGCTGTTTTATTCCTCTAAAACTATACTATAGCAAATTGCTGACAATGCAGAAAAGACATTTTTATCCAGTTGTAGTAGCAGGTTATGTTATGAAATTCAAGTCCATAAAAAAAAAAAAAAAAAAAAAAAAGTATACCGTATTCACAAGATTCAAGCCAAAAAACTGAACCCCATAACATTAGACCAATGAAATTGCCGAACGGGTTCAGGTGAACCAATGAAATTCTTTATATTAAATCAGATGCGCTCCCACTGAATCGGGCCGCACCACATCATAAATATGGATGAGGTTCCTCTGACGTTTGACCTGCCGCTCACTCGGACTGTCTACAGGAAATGCGAATCATTTGTCACGCTGAAAACAACCGGGCATGAAAAAACACACTTCACCTGTGTTCTGAGCTGCACGGCATCGGGAGAAAAGCTTCACCGATGGTGATTTTTAAACGCACGACGATGCCAAAAGATAAACTCCCGAGAGAAATAGTTGTGAAAGGAAGGAGGAAGACCGTGAACTATGACTTATTGGTCGGCTACTGTTTAGATACAAGCCGTTGTAACGCGTTGAGTCTGGGTGAAGGGAGAGCGCGCTAACTCCAGTTGCAACAGAAATCATACAAGCACAGACAGGTTTCCAAAACTCGTGCTTTTTTATTTTTCTTGGCAACAGCGTTACAGGTTAATCAAAGAAACTTAGAAATGAGCATCAGAAAATAATAAGGACCTATTCCTCGGTCTTGCACACATGCAGTAATACCGGAAAAAATGCGGTTCTCTGTTCTTAAAGGAGCCACAACATATTTCACCCGTTACACCGTGTAACAGACACTGTCTTTCGTTAAAGCCTGTGTAAAGTTCATTAGTTTCAATGTAGACAGGTTTATAGACAGGTGCGGCTTATTTATGTTCAAAATAAAAATCTTTGTAAAATTCAGTGGGTGCGGCTTATATATGGGTGCGCTTAATAGTCCGGAAATTACGGTACATTTGTTTGGACAGAAGTACCTTTGTACCTTTGCAATGTTGTACAGTTCTCCAAAAGATGACACTGGAGATTCATTCACTAAATGCTAAATAAATATCTGCCACATACTATCAGTTCAACATGTTTTATTAAATATGTTGTTTTATTAAATATGTGGAGTAATTGCCATACTTTGGTGACTATAGAAACCATAACATATAAGAAACCAAAAATGGCTTTATATAGAATCACCTTTTGTAAACACCTCATTACAAAATATTGATGGAATCAAGTGATCAGCAGCTCTGTGATATAATTTTATATAAACAAACAACTTAATTAATTGTCCTTGTTAATTCCTTACTTCCCTTTCCCCTCTGCTGTATGTACTTTTTCTACTTCTGCTCATTATTAAAACTATTTAATATAAAATAAAATAATAAATAAATAATGCAAATATTGTATTTATGTATGTATATGTACCACCCAGAAATAAGTTTCAACATTTGATCCCATTAGTAATCAAAAGATACAAACCAATATATATATATAGGTGCATCTTAATAAATTTAAATATCATTAAAAAGTTGATTTATTTTAGTAATTCAATACAAAAAGTGAAACTCATATATTATATTGATTCATTACACACAGGCTGATATATTTAAAGTGTACATTTCTTTTATTTTGATGATTTTGGCTTACAGCTAATGAAAATCCAAAATTCAGTATATCAGAAAATTTGAATATTGTGAAAAAGTTCAATATTGGAGACTGGTGGTGTCACACTCTAATCAGCTCATTAAATCCAAACACCTGCAAAGGTTTCCTGAGCCTTTAAATGGTGTCTCAGTCTGGTTCAGGCTACACAATCATGGGGAAAGACTGCTGACTTGACAGTTGTCTAGAAGACGATCATTGACACCCTGCACATGGAGGGTAAGACACAAAAGGTCATCGCTAAAGAAGCTGCTGTTCACAGAGTGCTGTATCCAAACACATTAATGAAACGTTGAATGGAAGGAAAAAATGTGGTAGAAAAAGGTGAAACGAAGCCCATTAAAGAATTTGGGGAGATTCACAAAGAGTGGACTGCAGCTGGAGTCAGTGCTTCAAGAGCCACCACACACAGAGACGTATCCATGGGCTACAACTGACTCATTCCTTCTGTCAAGCCACTCCTGAACCAGAGACAACGTCAGAGGTGTCTTACCTGGGCAAAGAACAAAAAGGACTGGACTGTTGCTCAGTGGGCCAAAGTCGCCTTTTCAGATAAAAAGAAAGAAAATTTTACATTTAATTTGGAAATCAAGGTCCCAGAGTCTGGAAGAAGAGAGGAGAGGCACAGAATCCAAGTTGCTTGAGGTCCAGTGTAAAGTTATGTGGTATTGTCAAGAGGGAATGAGAAACAAGAGACCAAAAAATGCAAATGAGCTGAAGGCCACTGTCAAAGAAACCTGGGCTTCCATACCACCTCAGCAGTGCCACAGACTGATCACCTCCATGCCACAGACTGATCACCTCCATGCCACAGTCTGATCACCTCCATGCCACAGTCTGATCACCTCCATGCCACGCCGAATTGAGGCAGTAATTAAAGCAAAAGGAGCCCCTACCAAGTATTGAGTACATATACAGTAAATGAACATACTTTCCAGAAGCCAACAATTCACTAAAAATGTTTTTTTTATCGGTCTTATGAAGTATTTGAATTTTTTGAGTGAATTGGTGGGTTTTTGTTAATTGTGAGCCAAAATCATCAAATTGAAAAAAATAAATAAACACAAAATATATCAGTCTGTGTGTGATGAATCTATACATGAGTATATTTACTTTTTGTATTTAATTACTAAAATAAATTAACTTTTTAATGACATTCTAATTTATTGAGACGCAGCTGTGTGTGTTTGTATATATATATATATATATATATATATATATATATATATATATATATGTATGTGTATGTATAGTGAATATACTCGTATATTATATAGATTTGTGATTTGTTTGTTTGTTTTTTATTTTCACAGTCCAATAGGATTTGGTAGAAAACTAGCTAAGAGCTTTAAAGTAAGATGTTAAACGTATTAACTCAGCTTTTGCTCTCTATTCTTTTTTTGTCTCAGAGTCGTATTCGGAGGATGTGGAACGACACAGTGAGGAAGCAGTCTGAGTCGGCTTTCATCACGGGAGACATCAACAGCTCGGCTACTCTGAACAGAGGTAACACTTGCACATAAACACACACACATAAACATACACACAAACACACACAACTGAAGATGGAAAATCACACATAGTGGGATTATTTGTATTTTTATTTTTTTCAAATATGGAAAATAACAGAAAAGTGACCTTTTGAACCGCGCAAGTCATTTTTGCAATCTGTCCTGCTGTTCTGCAAAACTGTGTGTGTAAGTGTAAGTGTGTGTGTGTGTGTGTGTGTGTGTGTGTGTGTGTGTGTGTCTGTGCATGTGTGTATGTGTGAAAGAAAGATACTGGAACAGCATCAGTAATTTTTTTTCCCGACTTGCTGATATTGAATCCCTCTGCAGTCCAACTGCAATGGACATCTGTTGTGTGTGTGTGTGTGTGTGTGTGTGTGTGTGTGTGTGTGTTTTCTGCTTACGAGCAAACTCTGTCTGTTTTGGTAATGCCTGGTATGCCTGAAAGGTAATCTGATTTTCTCCGTAATGCTCCTTTTTTATGATATTTTTTTTTAAATAAGCAAAGGAAATCTCCAGAAATCTGTAACATACAAAGATTCATATACACACGATATTTGTACCTCACTTGCCCTGTAGTTATACGGTGTCTGATAATAAAATTCACATTCCCAGTATCTATTAATTGTTTAAGCGCTTGTTGACTTCCCTTCTCAACTCAGAAGGGCTGCTCATCTACAGCACACGAGTGGCCACTCGAAGCACATAAAGAATTGTGTAGTGTGAAGCAGATTATTCACCAGGGACACACTCAATTGGCAGCAGGAACACTATCTATAAAGCGGTTTCTTTGGGTATTTGGTGGCGTTTACCAAGGTGCAATCTGCGGTATAGCTCATATTTTATAGCCCAGTTGCATGTCACTGAGGCAAAATTCTGGAAAGCAATCTGCCTTTGGAAAAAAACATTTTTTCCTATATTTCTATATTTCTGGGTGGTTTGAGAAAACATAACTGTATTTCAACAAAACACGAGGAATTGTTTTTTGTTTAGTCTACCGTAAGCCGCTACTTTTTTCCCTTAAACAACGAAGCGGCTTATTTATGGATTTTTCCTGGGTTTTTCCTGGTTTCACAAACTTCAAGCCAAAAAAACTGAGCACCAAAACATTAGACCAATGAAATTGCCGAACGGGTTCAGGTGAACCAATGAAACTCTGAAAATCAGATGCGCTCCCACTGAATCGGGCCGCACCACATCATAAATATGGATGAGGTTCCTCTGACGTTTGACCTGCCGCTCACTCGGACTGTCTACAGGAAATGCGAATCATTCGTCACGCTGAAAACAACCGGGCATGAAAAAACGCACTTCCCCTGTGTTCTGAGCTGCACGGCATCGAGAGAAAAG
The DNA here is from genome assembly GCA_014706435.1 of Silurus glanis. Taxonomy (NCBI): domain Eukaryota; kingdom Metazoa; phylum Chordata; class Actinopteri; order Siluriformes; family Siluridae; genus Silurus; species Silurus glanis. The sequence continues at coordinate 740,922 of JAAIIK010000443.1, forward strand.
CTTCACCGATGGTGATTTTTAAACGCACGACGATGCCAAAAGATAAACTCCCGAGAGAAATAGTTCTGAAAGGAAGGAGGAAGACAGTGAACAATCACTTACTTGGTCGGCTACTGTTTAGATACAAGCCGTTGTAACGCGTTGAATCTGGGTGATGGGAGAGCTCGCTAACTCCAGTTGCAACAGAAATCATATAAGCACAGACAGGTTTCCAAAACTCGTGCTTTTTTATTTTTCTTGGCAACAGCGTTACGGGTTAGTCAAAGAAACTTAGAAATGAGCATCAGAAAATAATAAGGACATATTCCTCGGTCTTGCACACATGCAGTAATAGCGGAAAAATGCGGCTATTCCCAAAATGCCGCTCTGCTCTTAAAGGAGCCACAACATATTTCACCCGTTACACCGTGTAACAGACACTGTCTTTCGTTAAAGCCTGTGTAAAGTTCATTAGTTTCAATGTAGACACCTGCGGCTTATAGACAGGTGCGGCGTATTTATGTTCAAAATAAAAATCTTTGTAAAAATTCATTGGGTGCGGCTTATATTTGGGTGCGCTTAATAGTCCGGAAATTACGGTACTTTCTGACCTTGCCTTGGCTCTTCATGCTTAATTGTTCATTCTGCCTAAAGACGATTAAAACCTTTCTAGCAAGGTTTGATTTTCTTTGACAGAGTGTCAGTCTTTGAAGACTTTGACTAACTAATAACTGGATAGTTACGTAACTGTAACAAAACCGATACGTAACTGTCATAAACGTCATCAAAGATCATCATCAAAATGTAGAAAGGACTTAGACATTTTGTACAGTTCTAAAATTATTAAATCACCTCATAAAATAGACACCAGGTAAAAGAAAGCTGGTGCACAGAATTAAGTGAATCAATCAATGGCTGTTTTGCCACTGATATAAGCATGAACTGAGCTGCAGAATGAAGAGACAGCTCTGAATCCTGTGATTAAATGACACTTTTACCTGAAACAGAATGATGTAGATGATGATGCTAATTATTCATAGCAAACATAAACATTCTTAAACAAAATGGCAGTTAGTGCTATTAGTCTTACATAAGTAGGTCTTTCTCCCTTTTCACATTTGCATGCAACATTGTATAAACGGCAGGTCAGAAAAGCCTGTACTTTTTAGAATAATTTGTAAGTAGAACAGTTTTTTACAATGTCTAATGTTGGCATTTGGTTGGACGCCAGTAAGTGCCTTATAAGTAAAAAGTAAGTGCCTTTTAGTTCTACATATAACTGTAATGTCTACAGCAAAACCAGGTTGCCTTCTAGCCTATGAGAATTCACATTTTAGCATAATTCCAAAACAAAAAATATGCACACACTTGTATCCGAAAATGTTTTGACCCAACCCGACCATACTGTTACATTTTGAGCCCAAAACTGGAATCAGTTTTTCACAAGAAATAACTGTTTGTAAGACTGAATGCAACCGTCAGTAAACAAACACAGTTTCATTAAGATTCTACGGCCCTCTCAGCACACAAGAGCTAAAGAGAATAAACACGTACTTACTGGCTAAGATTTCTAATGCCACATACATTTTTCTTGGCTCCCGAACTCCTTCATGAAGTTCTGTACAACTATTTACACAATCATTTCCTTATCAGTAGAAATGTGAAGAAAAAAACATCAGAATTAAGTGGGTTCAGCTCCGACCTCTACATCTCCCTTTATACGATTTTGCTTTATCTCATCCTGGTGAAATTTGTATTTATATTTAAACATATGTTATAGTAATAGTCATTATAGTAATAATAGTTACAAACCCAAACTGAACCCAAACCCTAAACTGTTCATGAATATCTGAAGAGAGAAACAGACTTATGACGAGTACCTATATGCAAGTACAACATTAATATGACTACATCAGGACCAATTGCTACACACTGCATTTCCCTGCTGGACCATTTAATTTTGCCAAATCTCATTAATAGTCCAGATGGATCTGATAAATTGAATGTTTCCTTCAAGCCAGAAACCTGCATGTGTCCATAGAAGGTTTCCAGTTGAGCCATCTCATTTCCAGCATGGGAGTTGATGCTGACAGTGTGTTGAGAGGTTTGAATTTCACTTATGAATAAAGGCCTTGAAATGGTCAAAAATTTTCTTTATTCTCAGGAATCCGACTTACAATTTTAGCACTAATTAACAAAAAATAAATAAATAAATAAATAAATAAATAAATAAATAAATAAATAAATAAACAATGCATATTTATTTGTAACTGTCCTTTATCCACTTGGAGAACACTGTAATTGAGAAATGCTACATAACAAGCTCATACAAAACCCAGCTAGTAGCAGTTTATATTAAAACACATTTGGAGAAAGCGACAAGCATGACTAGGCAATTAGAAGAAGGGAATGACAGCACAGTATTTTGTGTAGTGATTTAATTGCAACCGTGAATGGAATCCGCTCAGTGGAAAAGAAGAAGAAAAAAGAGAAAAACTTATTAAACAGACTTTTAGCTAGAAAGCAACATGTGTCATAAATTCTAGACTTTTCTCTAGTGCCAATTATAGAACCTGTTGCCCTTTCAGTTAAAACAGTCACTGCACATGATTACTTTGCACAACCAGGTAGAATAATTGATATTCTGGTATGAAGTTCAAATGCTATTCCAAATGAGGTGCTGAACACCTGACGAAGAAGAGACCTCTTCTGCGGCTTGTTCAATAGCCTGTAAAAGCAGTGGGTATTAGAAGCCTCTTTCAGAAACAGGACTTAGTAGTTATAAGTCTAGAGCTGATTGCATGGCTCAGTTGCATTAGCCAAAGGACCTTAAAGAACTTTCAAAAGTTATGCAATAGTGTACTAGTCATTTGGCAGTTTTATGTCATTAAGCTCAGAGCAATTGAATGTTAATGAGGAGCTTAAAATACACAGCATTGTAATCATCATCAATTGACTGATTAGTTGTCTAGCAATGATGGCTTCTCCAGTTTACTGTTGATTTGACAAAACTGAACAATGTGTACAGTAAAAGAAAAAAATCCAATATTGTGTCTGGGACAAAATCTCTTCCAAGTATGAGGTTTAGACAAATCCTACTGAATTCTGAAAAAGTTAAATGCTAAAAACAAAGGCTGATCACAAGAAAGTGAATGTTGCTTTGATCAAAATTCTGGATGTTTGTGCATACGGCCAAATTGTACATTATCGCTAGTTGTGCAGAGGGTTTTACATTCAATGAGACAGACCAAACCAAGATTGCCATCCATCAAATATTTTCCAATGAGAAAGTTTTTGTTTAACTAGTTAGCTTCATTCATGTATTGCAACAAAGATTATTCTGTTTTAATGATACTTCTTGTAAAATGAGTAAAGGTAGAACAAACACAACTATTATGTTAACAAAGTCTCAGTCAATATTAGACTAGTACCGAATGCTGAGGCAAATCCAAGTAGAAATGACAGTGATTGTAATCAGTCAAATTCAGTCCAAAAAGTCTTAAGACCAGACTTGGGTTCTACAGCCCTTGTACATACAATATGTGAATTCCAAAAAAATGGGGTCCACTTTTTTTGGGACTAATGATATATATTCAGATGGAAGCAAACCAGACCGGAGTGAAATGAACGCTTGCTATCGTTTCATTCTCAGTCAGTTTGGAAAATTCAGTTTCTATCTAGCTGAAAAACATCCAAGTGCAAAGATTGGTAAGGAGCCAGATCAAACTGAATGTGTCTGTAGACACATTATACTATAGACTAGATGCAATTATTTAAAGTCTTCTGGGATCACAAGCATCAGACATGGTGCCTGTTTAAATGTGGTGCTTTAGATTGAGGTACTGGGAAGTTCAGTGGTCCAGAAGGTAGTTAAGTTCACTGGTCCAGTAGCATTGCAACTTCACAGCTGTGGGATCCTTGGTTCAATTCTGGGGTGTCTGTGTTGAGTTTGTCCTGTTCTCTTAGTTTCTCTTTGTGTTCTATCTAAGGTGTGAGTAAGTGTGTGAATGCCTGTGCATGGTGCTTTTTGATGATTAACGCCTCCCCATCTATAGTGTACCCCTTGCCCCATGACCACTGTTCTTGGGGTAAACCATAGTCAGGCAAGGATACATTGTTACTATGAATGAATTACTATACTCCTGCTTAATATTCTACTTGTCTCAAGAAATGACATGTGAAGACTCGTGAAAGCAAAGCCAGTAATACAGACACAGAGCTGTTTTAAGACACAAATATCGATGTAGATATGCTTATGAATAATTTGTCTACAAGCACTTAATACCTTAGAAACCTCCAAGATCACCTTCAGGCAGTGTTTGTGAGCAAGTTATGAAAATGTGCACAGGGACACAAAGATAAATGTCAATAAAGTTGTACTGTTCAAGATTGCTCTTAAAAGAAATGATTTATGAAATCCACAGAAATAAAGAACAACTTTCTCTCAAAGCTCCACAAAGGATACTTGTGGGAGTGAGAATAAACACACTAAAAAGGCAATATTGTCTGTCTGTCATAGATTATTAGTTAAATGATGGTAAAAAACAAAAAGGGACTAGGTTACTACAATAGCTAGTCACCTAACTAGGTAGCCAAATGGGTGATTAGCTTAAATTTGTGTTGTATATAGATCAAATACCTCCATAAAATTTTACATATGAAAACACATTATTTAGTATGAAGTATGAATCTGATGACACTAGATTGCACTTATGTTTTGGTAGTTCTGCTCTTAAAATCCTAAAAATAATTGATCAAATGTCACATGAGCACATACACTGTTAAATGGTGGCAGGACTTTGGGCTACACAGATTTGTAATGCATCGCTCTAACTGTTGCGTCTTTCCCTGTTTGTGTCTGTCCTTTTCTTTTTACTTCTTTTAAATGTTCTTTTGCTATCTCTCTCTCTCTCTCTCTCTCTCTCTCTCTCTCTTTCTGTTTCTGTCTGGATGTCTGTATAAATTGTAGGTACTATGGCTAACCATCTCATCTCTAATGCCTTGTTGCGTCCTCATGGCACTAACCCTTATAACACATTGCTGGGAGAATCTGCAGTGTACAATAACCCCCCTGCAAACATGTTCAACACACAAGGTTTGATGGGCTCTCTCTCTCACACACACACACACACACACACACACACACACA
>JAAIIK010000443.1:746149-764347 GCA_014706435.1 Silurus glanis
TATATATATATATATATATATATATATATATATATATATACACACACACAAATTTAGTTCCAATCGATTAAAATATTAATCGCGATTAATCACATGATTTTCAAGAGTTAACTCGTGATTAATCGTTTTTATATACATTTATATATCCGTTTGGTCAATGTAACTCTTCATACTGTTAAATTACCTAGTTTGTTACATTTCAACAAAAGGAGGAATATGTCTCTCAAAAACCATAATGACTAGGTGTTTCCATGCTTTTTGACAGGCACTGTATATACTATTTGTACAAATGTTTTTAGACACCTGACCATAAGATTTATATGTGCTTTTTGCACATCCAATTCCACACTTTGCTGCTGTAACATAGAAATTTATTTTATTTGATCTTATCTTATTTATTCTTATTTGCTGTTATAGTAACCTTGACACTTCTGGGAAGAGGTTTTGGAGTTCGATAGATAGTTGTGGAGACTTGTGTTTATTCAGGGACAAGGATGTCAGGAAAGTCAGGTACAGATTTAGGTGAGGAGGTCTGGGCTGCAGTCAGTGTTCCAGTTCATCCTTATGGTTTCAATAGCAGGTCACTCAAGATCTTCTACTCCAAACCATATAAACCATACCTTCATGGTGCTGGCTTTGTGTACAGGGGGGTTGTCATGCTTGAACAGGTTTGGGTTTACTAGTTTAAGTTAAAGGAAAATTGAATACTACTGCATCCAAGAACATCCTATATCATATTTTATTTGATAGGAACTAATTCATGCAATTTTACAACCAGCCAGTGATGTGGAGTTCACCTCAAATAGGGATTCCATTGAATTTGACAGTGGCATGTTTGTTGGTAACAGACAGGCTGATGTGAAAATTTCAGAAACTGCTGATCTCCCAACATTTTAAAGAATGGCAGGTTTAATTGAGCTGACAGAGAGGCTATTATTTAACCACTCTTTACAACCACGGTGAGCAGAAAAGCATCTCAGAATGCTCAACATGTCAAACTTTGAGGTGGATGGGCACCAACAGCAGAAGTTCACATCAAATTTCAGAACAGGAATATGATGTTACAGTGGTGCAGGTTCACCAAAAACTGTACAAGATTAGAAAAACATTGCCTGGTCTTTTTTCAATCTTCAACTCATAGTTCCTAATATTAGATGACAAGAGTGGAACCCTGCTGTTGAAGTCCATCTACCCAGTGTAAGCCAGTCTGGCCATTCTCCTTTGACTTCTCTCCTTAACAACACACCTCTCATTGGATGTTTTTTGTTTTGTTTTCCCAACCATTTTGTGTATAATCTAGAGATTGTTTTTTTGTGAGAAAAACCCAGAACATCAGCCATTTATGAAAATCTGGTACTATGCTAGGGCCATAGTCATTGAGGTAATATTTTTCTCCATTCTGATGTTTGATATGAACCTAAACTGAAGCTCTTGACCTGTACCGTCATGATTTTATGCATGATACTAATGCAAAATTTAGCTGTTCATAAAAAACTACAGTCAGTCGTGGTTTTGAATCTGTTACATAAGATGGCTGTGTAAATCAGTACTGTAGTTACCTATCAATTAAATTAGAATCCTCTCATGAGTGAGTAATTCATGTGCACAAAAAGTCATTTTTAGTTTGCAGAATCCCTTTTTACCCTTCATATTGTGTTTCTGACTTGTAATCTAGTAAATAAATCTGTAAACACTTGGTGTGGAGCCCAACCAAAATCAAGATATTTTTCTTTGGACTAGACACAGTTATTGCCCCAGGAGCAGTGCAATATTTAGATGTCCTGATGGAGTAGCACTTTTTGAAAGAAATCACAAACCTCCCCTTGGTCTTTTGGACTCTACTGGTCTTCTGATGATAACCTCTTCTACTCCAGCCAACATATAAACTTCATAAAATTTCAGCAGAAACATATTAACGATTTGTACGCATTTGCTTTTCATTTCCGTTTTTCCTTTCACTAACACAATTGTGTAACATTAAGTGTTAAATAAAACATTTGGTTCTTTTACTTTATTTTTTTTTTCTTTTATTGCAATTATAGATCAACCATGCAGCTCTATGTGAGACTAGGGAAAATAGTAATTTCCATGTGTTGTTTACAGGATTAGCAGATATTGCAGGTGCAATGATAACAGTGACACGTCTTATATTACACAAGTTAAAATAAAATAAAAATAATAGCTAGTGCTCCATTGCGCCACTATGTGAATATTCACCTCATAAAAATGTTGAGGACACACTGAGATAAGTAATAAATTTGCCTTAAAGGCAAGGGCATGTTTTTCGAGGAAGCTGGATCATTATTGCATAAGTTATGCAGGAAATGAAATTATACTTTCTTAAGGTTAAGGAAGAGACATGTGTTCAGGATTTCCACGATTATATCCAAACCGATCAATTATTAACACTGTGTTACACCGAGTACTGTATGTAAACTCTGAGGTAACGATTTCATCAGTTTCAAGACAGATGACTGCACAGTTGCTGTGCTAAATCCAGAGAGGAAACAGAGGATCTGTGATCTCAAGAGGATTAAAAGATCTGCTAGAGAACACTAATATGAGTATGCATACAAACTTTCCAGACATATCAACTGAGAACGGCATAATTTCTAGTGTGTCTATACAACTACACACACACACACAACTACACACACACACACACACACACACACACACACACACACACACACACACACACCCCTACACACACACTTCTGAATTTTCTGAATTGTTCCTGTTAAATGAACAGAATGTCTGCTTTTTCTGTCTTAAATGTTGCATGTTAAATGAACGACAGCACATTCTTTAAAACAAAAGTGTTTTAACAGAATTCTGGAGATGTACAGAATGTACTGGAAAACCTCACAGCACCTTTTTTTAATGAATGTGTTCTATTATTATACATGCTGGCTATAATATCTGTTCAAGCTGCCCTGCCCTTTGTCTTAACTAGATATTTTGTCCACTATGTGCATACCATTAACATTTTCTATGTAACCATGTCTTTTTACCCCACTCTCTCCTTTGTGTCTCTTTCTCTCCCTCCCTATTTCTCTCTCACTCTTTCTCTCTCTCCCTCTCTCCCTCTCTCCCGCTCCTTCTCTTTCTCTCTGTTCATGCTGATGTGCAGCCTCCTACAGAGATTCAAGTATGACTCATTTTCTTTTCATTACCTACATCATCAGCTCATAGTTCTTGGTCCTGTCTTTTCTCTTCTCTTCTCTTCTCTTCTCTTCTCTTCTCTTCTCTTCTCTTCTTATGTCTTTTCTTCTCTTCCTTTTTCTACTCTACTTTACTCTGCTTTATTCTTCTCGTCTCTTCTCGTCTCTTTTTGTCTCTTTTCTTTTCTTCTCTTCTTATCTTTTTCCTTCTCTTCCTTTTTCTACTGTACTTTACTCTGCTTTATTCTTTTCTTCTTGTCTCGTCTCGTCTCTTCTCTTCTCTTTTCTTCTGTTCTCTTAAAGCTACAGTGTGTAGGATTTTGGTAAAAATTAAAAACATGTTTTTTGAGCCAGGGGAGATAATAAAAAAATCTGCTTCATTAAATGATGTTCCTGAGCTGCTGTGCATTGCACTGACAGTCTTGTAATACTAATCCACCGTGTCTGTAAGTCAGCACTGTGTCAGGGGGTGTTGGCTCGGATTTGGTGTGAAATTGGTATGCATGCATCATACGCCAGCCTAGATATGTCATCATTCCCAGACTTTAGGCATGGAAGAAGTCCGATTACAGAAAAATGACAGTAACAGACAGAGAGAGGCAGTGAGTGATAGAGAGGACAAGTGGAGCACTAATAGAGTTTTGCTCTTATAAATCACACTAAATTATCCTTTTATCCTTGTTATGGAATTGGCAAAGATAACTCATAATAAGTAGTGATGTTAATAGAGTATTTTGCTAATGACTTTATTTAGTAAATGTTAATAAATCTATGAATTTACTATATGTATATAAAAACACTATTTAATATATTTCCTCATACTTGAACGTACCTGAGAAATAAACATTGGACCTATTGACCCTTTTCACACCTGCCCACTCAGAGTTTTTATGTCATGTATGGAATCTGCCACTGTCTACTGAGATTTTAAGACAAATCACAGCATGAGTGGCCTATAACAATAATACGGTTCTATATTTAATACATGCCCAGTAAGTGTAATTTCTTTTTGACAGTTTCATTAGTGGGAAAATGTCAAGTGAACAAAACATTGTGCTCATACTGTTAGAGGGCTTGCTGCATCTAATGCAATGAACATGGAGATGTTTAGAAGGCTTGAGGAAAAGCCATTACAGTCCAATGTGAGATTATAGTGGGGCAAACACTTTATTTCAACTGGAGCTTTTTCAGAGGCTAGGTATAAGCCTGTTAGCTGACTGCCAGTTGATCTTTTTTTTCTTTCCTTCATAATTTTTTAATCATAACAGTTATGTAATACTGCAAGACGTAAACACTTAAGCTGTGTCCCAAACGGCAAACTACTGTAGATTAGTGAATCTTACTGCCTACACCCTGTAGCTTTAATATCATGCTATATAGACTTATTGAAATTCAGAAGGAAATATATTTAAATTTCTAATGAGTACTGAATTTGAGAAGTTTTGATGGGTTTTTTTTTGTCTCAATTTTTTTCTGTCTAGAAGGCATGCTGAACAATGTGCGAGATGCCAGTGTCATGGACACACTACCACTCAATGGCAACCATGGTAACACCTACAGCGACTACCTCACATATGGCTCATCCTCACCAACTACACTGGAAAAGAAGATCCTGAAGGAGCTGACAGCCAACTACACATCCACGTACCACCCCAGCACTAAGCTTGCCAACCACGTCGCCAACGGAGCCGTCCCAAGTCCGGCGAGTACAGCAGGCATCAACCGCGATGACGAGAGCGCTGCTGCTGTCGCCTTGGGAATCTCCAGAGAGGATGAGAACAATGCCCGCACTGCCCTGAGCTTGGAGATCATCAGGGAGGAGTCTCAGGCACCTCTCCTCCCACCTAGACCTCCTCCTCCAGATGGACACCCCCCATTACACACATTCTCCACCCACCGGCGCCTTCCTCAGGAGAATAATGAGAGTTTTTTTCCTCTACTGAAGAACGAGACGCACTCATCTCATATGCTCAGAGACTCGTTATACACCAGCATGCCAACTCTTACCGACCACCCACACGGTACCAGTGACATCAACGGCATCCGCGACGAGGATGAAGATGAGGAGGAAGAGGAGGAGGAAGAGGAGGAAGAGGAGGAGGAGGAGGAGGAGGAGGAGGAGGAAGGGAGCGAGCTGCATTTGGCCAATGGGAAAGGAGTCATGGCAGATGCGGATGATGTATATTACAAGAGCATGCCTAATCTGGGCTCACGAAATCACATTCAGGAACTGCAGAGCTACTACCACATGGGCCGCGGAGGAAGTGATGGATTCATTGCAGCACCAGAAAAGGACGAGTCATCACCCGAAGAGCAGCCTCAAGACCCCTCGCACTTGGTCACAAGCTTATAAGCACATATACACACACACACACATATTTTGAGTGTGTTTGTGTGTGTGTGTATGTGTATGTGATATGCAATGCACAAGGCACGGGAACCACTACCTACTGCACTGATCAATCCCTAGACAAACTGATAGCAGATAGCTGCCCATAAAAACCAATGACAGGAACCCAGAGTCAGTTAGCACTAGGAAAAAAGGACCAGGTAGTGTAACTTTCAGTTAGGACTAGTACCAACAAATTCGAAATATTCAGCGTGGTTTACCAGATGTTGTCAGATGTACAAAACCATCAGCCATTTTGGAAGGGAAGGAATGTACCGATTGACATCGTGTCCATCAGAAGCCACGTATTCCAGTGAGACAAGTGTATCTATTACTCTGTCACTTCTCCCTTTTACACAACTTTTGCCCAACTGCTGTCTGGCCATAAATCCTCTGGATTGTCCTGTGTGAATAATAAAAAAAAATAAAACGATAGCGACAGACTAGTTGCCATTTTAGATGATTATCTATGTTGACAGACACCGACCTGGACCTTGAACTTGATCTTGAACTATAATCCTCTACCCATGATATGGCTAGACTTCGGGGTGAAGATCCTTTGCTGCACACATTCCTTTCTTCCTGTTTAACACTGATTACTGTTGTATACCGAATATCACATCATGGCAAAGCATTTAATCCTTAAGACTTAAGGACATGTTTTATTGTTTCTTACTTTTATTTTTCAGTAATATCAGTTATCGAGAGGTGATACGCACTAATAACTAAAGAAACAGGATTTCTATGTGAAATGTACAGAACCCCTTTGCATCACATATCACATGCACCTCATAGTTTTGATAAAATGTTTATTTTTTTTCTCTGCATATGTGTTTGTGTAGATGTAGACCAATCCAAAAACTGTGCTGGTCCTCTGCACTATTACTCCCATTTATGACTAGGAGCGACCATCCAAATCCCCATTACGTACACTGACACATTTTCACACATACCTACATTCACATATGACACATATATTCACAGACATGCAACCACACACTCCTTATTTATCTTATTTATCATCCAGTAACCACTCTTCTTGTTTTAAAGCATTGTGCACTCTGATTTTAATTTCAATGGAAAGCATATTGTCAATTTTGGCTAAAAAAAGAACGAAACGATGGCTTTAAGACCTGCAGGTTGAATGTGTCCTTTACCAAACTGCTCCTGTTATTGCAGATTATAATAATTATAATCAAGCAGTGAAAAGTAAAAAGTCACAATATACCCTACATTCAGAACATCTACTATTGTCTGTTTAGCTTCCAGGTCTTTCTTGTTGTGTGTAAGGCCTCAGAAATTCTACTGATTGGAATAAATGTACGTTATATAGAATATCTGCAAGTAAAAAAACAAGCTATTAAAAGATTTGATGTTGCTGAAGACAAAGTCAACATGGAACTGGGCTGTTTACTCTTTCTTGACTTCCTGTAGCTTGCACATCAACTTCTTTTATTTCCCTAAAAAAAAATTGACTGCGTATTTTCCCCCCTCACAAGGTGCTTTATCAGGTCTGAATTGTTACATAATTAGTAGAGGAGAGATAAAAAAAATTATAAAATCGGCACTGAGACCTTTTTATTATTATTATTATTATTATTATTATTATTATTACCATCAATATTGTTAATATGATATCTATGGAATTATTATTTATTCTTTTCATATGCATTCGAAGTTGAATGAGCTCATAACTAATATTTGTTGTAACAGTGAAAGTTGTTTGCCAACAAATAAAATGATTGAATTGATATTTAGGAGATTTTTTTTTTGTGGGCATCTACATTTTATAATATTTAGCATTAATTGAGAAATGGCAAATATAAAGACGGGAATAGAAAATAACCGCAACTTGAAAGTAAGGACTAAAAGTTATGTAAGACATAACACATTTGGGGGCACATTGTTATAAGAAAATAACCAACATGACGTTGGTGTGAGGTGTTGAAAGTAATTTGCCAATTATGGTAATTTTATATATATATATATATATATATATATATATATATATATATATATATATATATATATATATATATATTACATGAATAAATAAATATTAGAGTCACAAATTTTGCAGATTTTAAAATTTATTTAACTTTTTTTTTTTATATATATTTTAAAACACATTTAATTATTAATTATTATTTTTGTTGGTCTTAGATCATGAAGACAGATCATCATACAAGTCTCTATGAAAGCTGTTTAAAACAAATATATCAGAAGCACAAATATAAACCTGTGATTTAGATGAGAGTTGGATTAATCAACATTTACATTTAAAGTTGTTAAAAACCAAATCCAACCAACTGTATATGTTTTGTTTAAATAATTTATGCTAGAAAGGGTTCAAGTGCTAATAGTGAAGAAGGATGTAAAAATATTTATTATTTGATGTAAAATTCATGGATGATATTTGCAGAAGTAGAAGAGGTGATCTCCAGCAGTGTGTATTACTTAACAGGTGAGGGGTTTGCACAAGCCGGTTTGTTCATTCCATTTCCCGGTGTCCCCAATCTCTTTGTTTCCCTTATAATGTTACATGCCCATCCTAGCCTGGTTTGATTGGGACGGCCAATTTGGATTTGTTTCCTTGCTATTATAGTAAGATACTCTCACCTAGCAATTGCATCCTCCTCCGGTATCTCGAGTACTCGCATCACATGACATGCTCATGTAAACTCATGCTGTATGTAATGTTAAGACATTAAGGTAACAACTTTGTTGTTGCCAAAACATCAGTTTCTTATATCCCATCCCATCAATCAGGAAAACTCCTGTCTCATTCCAAGTGTTCCTTGGAATAGACTCGTGGTCATTACCATTACTCTCTGACTAGGATAGAGTTAGTGAATATGAATGTATAAATTGAATTGCATGTATGAGGTAGATGAGAGAGATAGAAATAATTGTATGCATTCATCCATATCTTTGAGCCTCTCTGAGAAGTTCAGACTAGGTCTCTCTCCTCAGTTCCTCTGTTGCTTATATGTATTCAATCAAGGAAACCGTTTGGCCCCACCCACTCATCTTAATTGACAGGTGACAAATCCATGCCAAAAAGCACTATGCATTAGGGATTAAAAAAAGAAGAAGAAAGCTTTTAGATAGGGCCATTTGACGTGGACTTTTAAATAAGGCAATTGTCTCTTTATTTCTTATGATTATTTATTGCATAATTTCATTTTACTTGTTTAATCAAGCAAATATACAAAAACCATTAATTATGTTAAAATAATATTAATTGATTACATTATCTTTTTTTAAATATGCTGCATTAAACATGCTGCATATTGCTGCACATTTTATTATGTATTAGACTTTAGAAGAAATGATTACAAAATGCTAGGTAGCATAGTAGGTAAAATTGTTTAACACACAAATTATAAGCACAAACAAGCAAAAAGGTCTGGGACTCATGATCAGAGAACATTAACCACCAGCTGCTTTTAATGAATAACACATATTTATCTGGGCCAGTAAACATGCTGTAATTACAAAGTATTGATTACCATGTTTCATCATGCAAACACACACATACAGTCTGCAAACACAGAAATGTATGTGTGGGTATGCATGTGTTTCTGAGAATACTCTGGACAAAATGTTTCTGCGTTCATGAATATGTAACAGTAGTTTTGACAGGCACTTGAGTCTTTTGAGATGATTTTTTTTACTCTTCCAAGAGGAGTATGGAGCTACACTGTGTTCTCCTGAGGTCCAGCCAGCCTTTGACTTGTGAGTTCGTGCGTGTGGGTTTTGTATGCACCACGATGGCATATTTTGAAGAGTTTGAAGGCTTTTGAGACGCGAGTCATTTCACAATCTGCCTCCCATATCCATACAGAATAAAGGGCATCATCTTTAGAGGGGAAAAAAAACAGGAGCCTAGTCGATTGTGGAAGAGAATAAATTGTGCATGTGCTGGAATGGAAACTCTGTTGGGGCCACTGTTAGTCATAATTACTAGATGTGACCAAGCTTTAAGAAACAACACATTCATGCTTTCTTATTCAGAGCCAGAAGCCCTCTGATCTTGTTTCAAAATACTCTCCACTATAATTTTATTTACAATAATTGTACATTTTGCTTACTTACTTTGTTTACGATTTTAATTCTGTTTACTTAATTCCAGAACATTCCAGTTACTGCAGCTTGATCTGATAACATTGAAATATTATGGGTCCCTAAATGCTCCTTACTTGATGGGTCTAATTTACTCTCACCCTGTGCATAATAACAGTCTACCAGTTCATTTCTGTTATCTAAGGGCCCTCATATTCACAAGAGAGAAAGGATGGATGGATGGATGGATGGATGTACAAATGAAAACATTATGAATTAACCTTGACGTTAATTAAATGTTTAAATGATATTGCTCAGAATATAGGTTTTATAATCGATTGGTGGTCTATATAAAATTCTCAAGCATTGTCCTCTAACCAAAGGAGAGATGAAGCATACAATAGATTTGAAGCTTGATAAGGTTATTAGAGCTTATTAAATGGCTTCATAAACAAACAGGGAGATTTAATCCTGCTTATCTTTAGCCACTGAGCAGAAAAGATAAGAAAGATCGAGTTTGTTCTTCACACCTGTGCTTTTTGATAAGCTCCACTGGGTAATATATAAATAAATAAATAAATAAATAAATAAATGACCATTTTTATTTAAAATATAAATAAATATATTTAAAAAAGGCTAAATTAAAACCTTTTACAAAAAACACATTTATTCATGACATCCCTTCTTTCCTCAGAAATATAAAAAAATAAACTTCACTGAAAAATGATTTTTAATCATTAAACATTTGATTTACTGATGCGCCATGTCTCAAATCAAGCATAAAAATCCGCCATGGTGCACACATCCGGCAATTAAAACCGTCCGTGTGGAAACATACCAAAAGTTCCTTTGGTGTCCTGATGTTTTACATAATTTAAAACACCATAATTACTTTAAAACATTTACAAGAGTATTTTACGAGCTGCCTTGTCATCTAAAAATGTAAACAGGGTTGTCTGTTTGAGCAACTGGCTCAGTGCAAAGAAAGAGAAGTAATGGGAACCTGTGGTTTTTCTATGTTCTTTTTTTCTGTGTTTAATAGACATGAACACGTTCTTTGAAAAACATGTTTGTCTTCATGTTTAGGGTGGTTTCAGTAAACCACAGGTTTCAATAAAAATACATTTAAATAAAGCATCCAAATTTGTCCATGACCATGTGGATTAAACTATTAAAAACCTGATAATTATTAATTCAAGGTACATTTTGAACAGAAAAAGAAAAAATGCACAATTAAGCTGCGATTAATTACGAGTTAACTCATGACAATCATGCAATTAATCGAGATAAAATATTTCAAGCAATTAACAGCCCTTATATATATATTTATATATATATATATATATATATATATATATATATACACCCGAATAAATGTCATACCAAGTGGTTGACTGAATTACAGCTATTGACTGATGGCCTCTGTGTAATTGTAAAGTCGTTAGGAATGAGAGAAGAATTTTGAAATGTTCCCAATGATTCAAACCAAACTGTTTCATACCAAGTCATTTAAGTCAAATTTCAAACCCCCCCAAAAAAGTGAGAACAAAAGCAACAGGGGGAAAAATGTGTAACAATTATTTTTACACATTTTTAAAAGCAATTTTTTAAAAGCAACAGGGGGAAAAATGTGAAGAGGTGCAATTGGTAAAGTCTCCATTATATAAAGTCAAGTATTCTGGACATGTCTTATAAAAAATGTTACTTCTCATGCTTTTGCTTTGCTGCTTGCCAGAAAAAAAAGTCATGTTGTGCACGTACATAGAAAATAGAGCCGTCACCTGTCTTGTTGGCACTTGCTTGTCTGAGCATAGGGTAAAACACCCCATCATTAAGGCTTACTAAGGAATTTGGAAACAGGGCATTCAGAAAGCTCATAGTGGAATTAATATATTTTTGATTGGTCTCCTCAATTGCAAGCCATAATAATTGGCTGGCTGTAAACTAGGCAGTATAGCTGTCAGACTTGATGTTGTTTGACATTGGAACTATGTAGGTTGGGCTGTATTTCACATCCAGTGGAAGGTGCAGTTTGTCTTTAGATTATTACTGCTAAAACATTGGCTTTGCCAATAATAACACAATGACTGGGGAGATACCTGAATCTAATAACAGGGTTATAATTTTTATCCTAGAATAGAAATAACCATTACACACTTATTTTCACGTGTGTTTTTGAACCCAGAGAAAACCCATGGGGACATGAAAAACGGACAGCAACCCAAACCCAGGACCCTGGAGCTGAAGCAATCTTTCTGCCTTTTCTGGTATTTAAAATAGATTTAACTTTTTTTTTGATAAAGCACTTGTAATTTAGAAGCCTTGTTTGCAAACTAGATAGTATACAGCTTCTGTTTCCAGCTCAATGCAACCAGACATGATATCCTCTTGTACTTTAGAAGATTTACCTTCCAGGAGAAAAGAGTAAATATGGAATGGTGTCATTCTTGTTGAGAAATGTAAATATCTCTGTGTTTTTGTACCAAACAAAATTTGTGCTAGACATTGTTGCAGTATGTGCAAAAGAACCTGTCAATCTTCTGATTGAATCTTTTTCACCTGTCTATTAGACTGGTAAGAGTGCAGGGAGTGCAGATTTACAGTGCAGTACTTGCAAAAAACTGTCTACAAGAGAAGTCGATCTAACTCCCTTGTAAACAATCCGTTCTGATGAAACACTTGTATAGTTCTTCAGCTCTCTCTATTGTTGTTATGCTGTGATCTTGACATACTGGTAATACTGTGATTCTGCTGTTGCCCAGCCAACCTAGTTCAAGCAGTGAATCTGGGAGACTAGTACAGAAATATATGTAAATCTCTATTTTAGTTCCATACTGAATAGGCTTTGAGTGGCATCATTCTTGATCGAAGTCCAGGAAGTCGACACAAAACGTTCTTGTTAAGGCAGTAAATGGCTGATCTGAGCAAGCTATCAATACACAATGGTCTGGGGGAAGGTGATTTTGCACAGCCTGTGAGGGATGTGCTCAGCAGGTGCAGGCTAAATTTTGTCCCTGGACACATGCATGATTTAGGCTGGATGGGTCATTCCCTGGTGTCATCATATTGTTGCAACAGCATTAGCTTTAGCTTTTCTTTTGAACCAAATAAACCTGTGGAAATGAAAGGTGAAAAAAGTCTTGAGAGGATTTAAGCACAATTTCAGTTTAATACAGGGAATGAATAGTGTCTCCACAAAACAGTGCTTTCATTCCTCTATGCTGCTTTAATGAGTTCCTGATTACCTGTACAGTCATTTCTCACAGTGGGTGTCATTTTCCATGCATACAGCACACAGGGGTCGAATTTGGCTGGTGTGTACAGTAATCCCCCGTTTATCATAGTGGTTAGGTTCCAAAACATCCAACATTCGCTGTCCCTCTAATAAACTCATTTCTAATCTTGTCCATCCTCGTCACTCCCAACGAAAACCTTAACATCTTCAGCTCTGCTACCTCCAGCTCCGCCTCCTGCCTTTTACTCAATGCCACTGTCTCTAAACCATACAACTTTTACATTAACATTTTACTTCATTTAACAAATAATAATTATATTTCTATTATTAAATTTCATTATTTCAACATAAAACTCCATAAAAAAAATTCCCTGTAAGTTTTTTGGTCTATTGTGCTATCCGCGGGAGACCGGGAAAATCAGCACAACAAATTAGTTATGTGGCAAATGCAAAACCAGAGGCGTGAGATTCGAACCGCGATAAAGCGGGGAATTACTGTACTATAATGTTATAAAAGTATAGCTCCAGTGTTTTTCTGGATTTACCCTTAAGCAGTGATGTGAAAAAGAAAAGTTTAAGCCTTGAATAGAACATGGTCAAATTTGGCAGACTCAAGAAACTCTTAAGAATCTTTCACAGGGCAAAGGTAGGGATAATTTCTTTACTTATTATTGAGGCAGAGAGAAGTAATACTGATGAACCCTGTTGTAAAAGTCACACTGATAATCCTGTAAGGCTAATTTGTTTAATTTAAATAAATTATGAAACTTAAAATATTATTTGTGTCCTGGAATCCCTGGAGATGCTCAGATACTTGCAGCGAAATGGTCTGGCCCTAACAAATGTAAGGAAAGCTGTCTATTTGTTCATTTTAGCAGAATGAGCCATATGCAAGGCATAATGGGCAGATATGGCAGGTCTTGTTATGGTAGCCGCCTGCCACTCAACCTGCCATTAAACCCAACACAGCACCACTCCTGTAATTCAACTTGTCACCTCACCTGGTACAGTCTTTGATAGCCGCTGGTGGCTAAAGTGACCAGACACTTTTTTAGCACTCTTTATCAGTCCCAGACCCAGCAAACTGTGTTCACACAAAAGAGAAAACTCTCTTTGAGAATGCTTCATATGGTGAATATGAGGTCACAACACAAACAACTGTATTGTAGACATTAAATTATTATTCCTACAGTAATCCAGTCACATAGGATAACTTAAAACTAGAAAAAAATACAATATGTTATGTAGAATTCAGCCATGGCAGATTGAATCACAAAACTTGTAAGACCTTCTAATGTAGCAGAGTAATGGGTATCGTAATGTACCATAACTGAATGCAGGCCTCTGTTATCTTCAAGGGCAGAGTAAGCAAAGTTTTTTTCTGCAAAAGGATGCAGCTGACGAAGTAAAAGCATGGCAATTCCGGTAGTGAATGTCGCTTTCTTTTTTTAATAGCCTGGGTTTCAGGCAGTGATGGGAGCATGCTTTACTGCACAGACATGAATACCCCTGGCAATAAGTTTATTGTCCTATTTTGAGTGGTAAAGCAGACCACTACAGCAAAATGTTTATAAATCTTTGGGGCAGTTCACTTTTTTGGGAGGCTTTTGGCATTTGCCCTTGAATGCACTTGACGGTTTCTTCTGAAATTATTACTCTGACCGTAGTAGAGGTCATTCTTCACACTGTATGTCCGCAACAAAACTTCATGAATTGGGGCTGGAGGGGAAGTCCCTGGCTTTTTAACAAATTAGACTAAGTGTGATTGGAACAAACTGTATTGAAACAAATGTATGACTTGCCTGTGTATTTACAGGGTCTACAAATTCTGGCCTTCGCAGTTTGGTCTTGCCAGTGCCCTCCACGGTTCCCATCAAAACTATTTTTTTTGTGATTGACAGGTTAAAGAGTGTATGTTATTTCTCTCAGACAGCATGACCAGTTTTGCTCCCATTTTTCCTGACAGAAAAATGAGGTCAATCAGGATGTGAACCTGCAACCAATGAGGTTAAATTTTTTGTTGTATAAATAAGGAACATATTACAATCCTTACATGCAGTGTAACCCTTTAGCAGTAAGCACTTTGTGTCTATATTTGAGCTACCTTAAATAGGGTTATTCCATGACTTTGCAAAAAAAATAAATAAATAAAAAAACCCTATTCAAAACGTTGGAAAACCTCAAGGTTTGTGTGTGAAAACCTCAATGTCTCAAGGCAGACATTTAATGTACATCCTGTGACCCATGAAACTGCCCTTCCAGTCAGGGGGGCTAATTAATGGCACTAACCATTGGTGTAGCCTGGAAGTAAACAGCATAAATGGAGAGTGAACTAGTAATTTCCATATGATCACCAAAAATAGGGCTATTGCAACACAGGGTTTAGTAGAATACATATTTGGTTTAAAAGAGGAGGTACACCTTGAGAGACTTGTAATAGTTTCTCAGTGGTAGAAAATCTATTGGAATTATTTTCACCCAGGTGCTTTCCTTGATTAAGGTCACCAATTGTGTTGAATTCTTTCATAACAAGAGAGACTTAGCAGGGTGGTTAGAGTCTACATGTGGAAGAGATTATTAAGAATGTTTCTACAAGTTCTAGTCCATGATGTACATTTCTAATCATAAATTCATAGCTTTGGACTTCAGGCACTGACAGACAGTGTCCAGAGATAATCAAGAAGTGTTATAAATAGCAACAGGTAAAATAGTTAATAAATTCTTTATTTCAACTATATGCTACATTAAGAGAGTTTATACAAATAATTTCCATATTGATTTATAAATGTGGCTTTTCGGTTGAGTCAGGAGCAGGAATAGCACACTGAAATCTGTTACTAATTGTCCATTAAACTTGCATTTCTTTTATTGTGCTGCTTTATCATATCTATTTTAATTCAAGTCTGAGGAATGAAATACAATTTTAGACATATTTGCATGCAAAGTGACAAGATTTGTCTCTTCTAAAACTTCTATAATTATGACCATGAACACAATTTGTGCTCACTGTATGAAATTCATCTTTTATTCTAAATTCTAAAAAGAATGTGTTAATTAAGTCCTATATATGCTCTCATCATTAGACAGGAAAAGACCATGCACTTGCAAGCTTGACCTTAAAGGAAAATTTCACCACTTGCATATTAACTTTTATAATTAACCTGTTATCTTCAGCAGTGTCCAAAAAAATCATTATTTTATAATGAAATTCTGAGTTGACATTTAAGTTTAAGATTCTTTCATTGGCATGTTGGGCTATTTTCACTTTGTTAATGGTTTCCTTCATCACACAGTATCGCTATTGCACTTAAGTCCTTTAGCCATTTACACTGTGCAGCTCAATGCTTCCAAAGCTTACATTTTCATCCCAACACCATCATGTTTATCATCTTACAAATCCCTGACTAACCAAAAGTCTATCATTTGCACCAGAATTGTTTGCTACATTTTTACAAAATCATTAAAATGATATTGAACATCTGAAAAGTGGTAAATCAGGGGAAAAACTAACCTACAGAAACCTGCATTTTACATGGGAAGTGGTAGCTCAGTAGTTAAGATGGCCTTATGATTGAAAGGTTGTTTGAACACATTGGCATTTTCACGTCCTTTGATTGGATGGTCCTTTGCTAGTCAGAGCCATCAAAATGCCTCAAATTTCAGGGTTCCCCAGGGTCATTTTGTTATTAAAATGATTATTGACGTTTCTTCTAGAGATAATGTATGCAGTGTGGCTGTGGTTACAGTGAAAGGAGACTTGTTAAATTTTGTTCATTCTTTTCTTGCATTAATAATGCAATTATTGACACAGGTAGGACACCACTGAAGGCCTAGGGGTGAAATGCACTGCCACTGATTGTTATATCAGGCTGCAACATAAAAGAAATTGAAAAAAAAAAAAGTAAACGGGGTCTGAATACTTTCATAATAGTGTGTAATTCCTTATTACAAATTTAGTAAGTGACATTTAAAGAACACATTGAAAAAGCCAAAACATTCTCACACACTTGGCTCACCATCAGCATGTGTGTCATTTCTATCATAGAAATTATGCAACAATTGGAAAATGATCAGGTCATTATCACTGCCATTACTGCAATTACTATAATTATAGTAACAATATTTGTGTCAGTTCTTTTATCTAGTATTACATTTAAATCATTTTTAATAGATATTTGTGGTGCTGCATAATTATGCACAGGTCCTTTATTGGTTAAAAAAAGTAGACAATAGACACCAAGAACTTACAAGTATTTATTTACAAGTTATTATTATTATTATTATTATTATTATTATTATTATTTTACATATGACTGCTTAAGCCACCCCAATGCTAAAATTAAGGAAATGAAAATGCTGTTTCTTTATTAAATATTTCCACCTTTTGTTTTATTTGCACCTTATTACATCAATCTTATATAATCAGAAGAAAATTAATGAGGGTTTTTAATTCAGGAAAAGTGGGCGATGGACAGAGCCTACACTCCTCCTTGGTGATGTTCCCATTATTAAACTTCATCAAACTCAAAATTTTCATTCTCTTTAGGATTTAGGAAGTGCTGGGTTGCCATGGAGACGGAAACGGCAGGATATCACATTGCAGGCAGAGTTATAACAGTACTGAGACTGCTGCCAACAGGGCTTATTATTGTGTGTGTGTGTGTGTGTGTGTGTGTGTGTGTGTGTGTGTGTGTGTGTGTGTGTGTCCGTATGTGTATGTGTATGACAGTGGCTAATGTTTTTTTTTTTAGAAAAGTTAAAAGGTAAAACATAGATTGAATTTACTAACAGAAAACATTGCAGTGGGTATGCTTATACCTTGTGGGAACATCTGACTGGTTCCCATGTTTCTTCCCAAATAGAAATGTCAAATTGTTTCAATTTGGTTTCTGAACTTTAGTGAAGTAAAACACAAATTAGCAAAATTAATAATCATATATGTCAATGAAAAGGTCATTTTTAAGATAACCGTGTCAGAAAAACGTGTGTATGTGTGTGTAAGAGAAAGAGAGGAAAGAAAGAGATTGTACTAAAATGCCACCTTTTAATTTCTCTTTTCCTCTTCATTTGCTTTCTTTGCCATCCTTTTCTCATCCCTCTTTTTTTCTTGACCCCCCCCTCTTCCTCTCTTCCTATCTCTCCACCTTTCTTGGCCTGTGAATTGTTGACACATTTTGTGTGGATCTGCTCACACAAGAGCTCATCTGACTTTTAGATGTAATTTAAAAGCCATTGAGATGTATAAGATGGAACATGAGTCGTTCATTTACTCTTTACTAACACACACAAGAGAGAGAGAGAGAGAGAGAGAGAGAGAGAGAGAGAGAGAGAGAGAGAGAGAGAGA